>APFE031095262.1:3377-19169 GCA_000404065.3 Pinus taeda | reverse complement strand
ATAAAATTTCTTCTAAATGTAAGGATTAATTATGTAAAGTAATATATTAAAAAATAAAGTCAAAAGGAAAGTTAGTGTGAAATAATATGATTAAGTGAAAATAATATGTTAATAATTATTATTATAAAACATTAATTTGGTAGAGCTAATATTATTATTAAGGGAAATGAGACAATAATAATTATTGATAAATATGACGAATTATTCTTTTTTAATTTGTTATAAAATTGGATCAGAGAAAGTTAGTTAGAGACAAATTTGGAGGTCAAGGTGAGAATCTCATTCTCACTTATTTTCTAGAATTCATCTCTATTAAGGTCATTAGAATGTCTACTTATTACTATAGTTTCCTTAAATTTTATATGGTGATAGTGATCAATTTTAGCAAGGATTCAAATTTTTTCAATGCAAATTTGTTTTTTTCTATTATCATAATCTTTGACCAAGGAAGAAGATTTAGAATGATTATGCATTATATTTGTTGAGTGTTCATGTGTCGTAGTCAAAAAGGAACATCCAATTTCACCAACATAAGGTCTCCCACATGAACAAACAATAAGATAAACACCTTTTTGACATTTGGGATCAATGTGATCATTAACACATTTCACATAGTTGTGAATGTTGGTCATAGGTTTGGAGGTAGACTTAAGATTGTTCTTTCGCAGAATGTGAGTAATTTTGTTGGTATTTCCCATGACTTAGGGTAAGTTTACTTTGCTAATAATATTGCCATATTTTTCTTTATTTCAAGGTCCTTTATGGGAATTATTGAAAGTTTTGATTCCTTGGCATGTCTTGTACCCATTAATTAATACATCCATAGGATGGGTCTTCTCATTGTCCAAATGTTCTTTGTGAGAAGTCCTCACCGCTCAAGTATTAAGAACACCAAGTTTCTTAGAAGGATAATTGTGGGAGCTAGCATGGAGGTATTGTTCTACTCCTCTAGATCCATTATGAATTTGATAAAATCAAATTGGTTGTTTAGGTGTTCCAAGAAAAATTTTAATTTGTCTTGTCCATGTCGCCATATGATGAAGATTTCATGGACAAATATTTTCAGCACTAGAGGAATCAAGTGCTTTTGTTTCAAAGTCTTCCATGAATAGATTTACAATAATGGGAGAAAGAGGAGAGCCCATAGCTACTCCACATGTTTGTTCATAGGTTTCTCCCATGAAACCAAAAAATGTGTATTCATGGAAAATTTCAATCAACTTGTGTCAAGATGAGTAATATTGCCAATAGCTTTCATAGATCCATATATATGAATGTTGGTGTATTGCGACTTCACATCAAAACATAAAAAAATATCATTCTCATCAAGTCCTAAATCTTTAATTTGATCGATAAAGAAGCTAGAGTACTTAATGAAAGAATTTGTATTACCTGCCATCTTTTTAAGTTTAGCAGGAAGGTGTTTAGCAAGATTGTATGTAGTTCAACCAATAGTGTTGACAATGGTTTGGATTTTTAGTGCTTCATAAATCCTAGGTGTATAGGGATTTATGTTTATCAACCTTTTATTATCAAGTTCTTTACTAGCTTTGATCTAGTTGCATAGATATTTAGAAAGTTTCTTTAAGGGATTCTTCTTTATATTTCTATAGCATCCACTCTTATTAAGGTGGTAGTACATTGTATCATTATAATTGGTTGTATTCATAACTACAATAGCTCAACCATTGTGTGCTTTGAAAACAACAATGTTAGGGTTGTTATTTAAGGCTTGTAGAGAAAGGCATTCTAGTTTGGAGATGTTGCTTTTGGGAGATTTAGCTCTCATAAGGATAATGGCCCAATCATGCCTAATTTTTCCTTGACAATATTAGGTAAACAGTTGAGATCATATTCAATGCTACACAGGTTGTAAAAGAAAAATTCAATCCTGTTTCTAAAAAATTGATGGTGTGAGCATCTATCTGGGTGTTTAATAGATTCATAACAAGATAGCTAGAAAAGTTTTCATTGTCATAATCAAAGGTGGTGGGTGGATTGGTAATAATATAGGAATTACATTGAATAGGAATTAGGCCTGAGGAAATGTTTATCAATAAAGGAGAATAGAGGAGAAAACTGAGAATTGAGGGAGAACGAAGCATGGGTATTGGAATGGAAATAATTAGATGAAGGTAAATTTAGTTTAATAGCCGAAGGATTGGTGTTGGATAACAAAGATTGGTTTTTTGAATGGTTGGAAATGTAAGGAGGATCGAAACTACTTGAAGATATAAGCGACCAAATATTCTTCGTAGTGGACAGCAAATTCGGGGATGTACGAGGGTCAAGTATTCTAAGGTTTTAGAGTTAGATATACTCGAGTTTTAAATCTCTACAGAATAGAGGATGTGTAAATTATTATTTTAAGGTTCCATAAATATTAAAGTTTTGTTATAATCGTGGTTGTAATTAATCACCATATCTTTGGGAGGATTTGTACATATTAAAATCTCCTCAGAAATGCGGTTGGTATTAGTGTTAGTTTCAACAAAAGAGTGGATGTATTCCTTGTTAATTAATGTTTCTCTATGAGGTTATATGCACATTAAACTATTGTTTGAATTCAATGTTTCATCTGAACGATCTATACACATTATACTCTAATTGGAATCTTCTTTGTGAGGTTTTATGCATATTAAGCTTTCGTTAGAATTCAATATTTCATTGGAATGATGTATATGTATTATGGTCTTATTGGAGTCATACTTCTGGTTGTTTTCAAATAATTTTTTAGAATAGTCTACTGATATGCCTCTATCATATGATTTGTTATAATACTTTTCACAATCAAGATGCATATTGAGACGGGTAGCTGTTAAATTATCATGAACAATTGTAGATTAATTGTGTGTGGATGGTTGAATTTAATACCGAGATCTCTTAGGGGTTAATAATACAGGTAGATACTTCATATGTAATTTTATTGAGCCGAGTTTTGGAGAGATTGAAGTATTATTGAGAAAACTCTTGAGTTTTTATTAAATAGCACGTGGGATATATCATACAGCATTAAATATGGAGAAATTTGTGAAATGATTAAATCAAAATAAACCAGCATAAGACCTTATTGGCATGTCCATATCTAAAAGTTTAGAATTTCATTTTAGATCATTTATACAAAATAGGAATTAGGGTCCAATTTTTAGTAGCACTTTGGGAAAATTAATCTACATTATACTCAATAGTTGGAAAATCAACTCATCTCCCTTAATCCAATAAAAGTCCATAAGATTGAAGACTACTTTAATAAATTCAAGTTCCTAAAACTTCAAATTAGTGATTGTGGAACCACTAATTCAAATGATCAAGTAACTAAAGTTCATATTTCCAAAATGAAAGCTCATTTTAATATATTTCTGTCAAAATTTTATTTTGCTAAATATGAAATATATACAAATTATGAAATTCCTTCTTTGGAGACTTTTTTGAAAAATTAGCACATGATCAAGAGAATATATTTTGCATAAGTGTGCTTGATCACCACAGCAAAGGCATAAATCCCTCCCCAAAGTAGTCCAAAGGAATCACAGTACCCAATCCCTCAAGTCTCCTAAAATGACTCCTCCTCAATAGTCCCATAAAAGAACAAAGTGGAAAGATAAGAAAAAAACACTTGATGTGTTTATGCTAAATATGGACATATTCATACATATTGGTGGAAATATAGATAAAGAAACAAAATATTCAAATTGATTATTCCTCCCATTCTTCTTCTTCTTTTAAATCTCACGCTTTTTTCAATGGTGTGTCAAACAAACAATGGGATGATTTTAGACTGAGGGGCTTCTCATCGAATTGGTAGTGAAAATACTTTATTATCTACTCTGGATGATTATAGAACTTACATATTTTTGTTGTGACGGTTATGCTTAAGATGGTGTAAAAGAATAATAAATCTCACAAATGGGTGAATCAACAATATATATTTTGTGTTCATTTTTCCTTAGCCAATTTTCTTTAAAATTTTCAAATTAATCATTTAAGTCATGGAAAAACCATTGACTTTTCATGTCATGATGTTTTATTTCAATATAAAAAGAAACATACACATTTAATATCTTCAAAACATGTGGATGATTCTTCATGGTTTACAAATTTGAAATATTTGAACCATGATCAATGGTCACCATCTTCATTACTCATGTTGATAAATTGAGAAAACTTTGGCACAATCGATTTATTCATTCGAAATAACACCACTTAGAAACATTTCTTAATACATCAAATGGTCGATTGCCTCACTTGTTTTTGCAATGATGATGTGTATAATCGTTGTATCTTGGGTAAGCATCACAAATATCGATCTCCATTTAGTAAATCATTAGAAGAACAATCACCATTAGAATTGGTTTATAATGATGTAACTGGAACATTCCCCACTGCATTCTTTTCACATGCAAGATATATTCTTGATTTCAATGATGATCATACTCAATTTGCATGAGCTTATTTCATGAAGTAGAGTTTGAAGCTGGTTTCTTTTAAAAAAATAGTTGAAAATTAGTTTGGAAATCTAAACAAGAGAATTTTCACGTGTAATCATGGAGAATATGTAAATAAGAAGTTCAATGCTATTTATGCAACACATGGCATTAAGAGGCACCATATTGGACATTATATTTAATAGCATAATGGTATAGTTGAAAAAAAATGAATGCATAAAGAATGAGTCATTTTATCCGTGGAGAAGCGAATGAATAAATATGCATGGGACAACCAATAGGTTTTTCTAAAGATCAGTCCTTGTTTAATAGATATTTTGCATGGATGAAAAATAAAATCCTTTTTATGGCCATCCTAATAGGTAAACAATAGATACTCGTTAGTTATGAAACTAATAGAAGGGTACTACTACAATAAGAATGAATTGGTTAAAATGCATAAGGTTCAAACTATAAATTAAACTAAATTTATTAAATTTAAATAAAAATATATGGGAAAATGCCAATACTCATATACTAATCAAATGGAAAGGCATGAACATAAGTGATCCAAATTGGATCTATGAAGAATAATCAAGGTACAATGATTCTATCAGATGGGGATAAACTTCGAATTCAAGAGTATAGAGCAATTAGAAAATCCTTGGAATAGTGGTAGTTGGCACCCAACGTGGAACAACGAGGACTTCGGTCAAAGCATGCTGACCAAGGTCCATGGAGATTGCGCCGAAGGTGAAACTAGCACCTTGGAAGCCAAGGTCGGGAAAAGGAGGCAGTTTCTCATGTGCGATTAGTGCTAATAGCGCATTGCTGGGCAAAACCCCTCGAAATAGAAAGGCTCCGAAGCGCTTGGTCGCATGGAAGCCATAAAACCACAGGGAAAAGCACAAAAGGCTAAAGGCAGGACCCACGCTCCAAAACCTGTGGTATATTAGGGGCACCCTTGGGCGGTAATTGGATTTGGCTAAAACCTAGCGAATCCATTCAAAGCCCCACGTGTGGCAAGTGGTGGAGAGAGAAAACCATTGCTCATCGCACACTAATGGTCAATCAAGTCAATCACGCGAAATGTGCGAATGACGTCGGATCTCGGGGCTTTAGATCTAATGGATGAGAATGCGCCCGATGAAAGAATCAGATTTGACAGGGGATTAAGCCAAGGTGTAGGAGGATTTGAGATCCGATCTAATCGCTGAAGTGGCAGATGAGTCATTTCCCGACCAAACTTAAGAACTGAATCGACAAGGAAGAGCTAGCATAGTTCGTAAGAGGACAAGTGGCCACTCCCTATGAGTTGTTGATGATGACGGCAAGACAGGGAACTCTAAGCGAGCAGCAACACGTGACCCAACGAAGGAAGATGAGGAAGTGAACAGTCATGAGATCAATTGCCATTAAAACCATGAAAGACAAAGCAGAAGACACCGAAAACGAAGAAGAGAAGAAAAGGAAGAAGACAGAAAAACCCAAGACAATGAAGCAAAAGCAGAAATACAGAGGGTCGAGCTGACCACAGGCAGCGCCAAGCACTAGAGAGCTTGAGACGTTCAAGCCACCGCTGAGGGGATCTGTCAGGAATTTAGTACCATATTGGGCTCCTCCCCTTAAAGACCAGAAGGCCAAGAGCTGGTAAGGAAAAGTTTCTATGCATTCTAGTGGCTCGGGGAATCCAAGAACCACCCTACCAAGAAATTCTATTTCGGGGGACTCAGATTGAGCTCTTCATTGTAATTCTCTACTTTAAGACACAATAAAATAAGGCCACCATTGAAAGTTGGACCGAAGACGTAGCCCTGGAGGATAGGGTGAACTCCTTATTAATTTGTTGTGTTCTTGTATTTGCTTACTCTGTTTCTCTGTTGTTTTCCATTTTCCAGTGTCTATGTATTTTCCAATTTGATCGATCTGTTACCTAAAATTACATAGACACACAGCATTACATGAGTCTGTAATACCTTCATCCAACAATTAATTCACTGAGGTAACTAAAGGGTGATTTACAGATCAAGTAGTATCACAGGTTTAGGCTGTTAAGGTTAGACAAGCTTGTGTTGGTTTAGCTGTGAATGCTCACTAGATCAAAGCTCAAATCAGGAGAAGGAGAGTTGGTCGAAAGTAATCCTAAAATTGGGAGATTCTATCCTCGAAAGTCAATGTCAGAGGAAGGTCCTATGGGTCCAGACCCTCAATTCAAAGAAGGTTTCCTAGCCATAAAGTCCATGGTAGAATAAATGTATAAGGACTTCAGAAAACATAAGGATGAAGATTCATCAGGCTCTAAAGAAGAAAAAAGAGAAGATGAATCACATTTCCATGACCACTCAAAAGGAGAAGGGAAAGAGGAAAGATTTCTCACACCTCCTAATAGCCCTATACATAACAAGAAAGAATCTTTGGTCAAGCTAGATGTTAAATTTGATTTGCCTATATATGATGGAGAGCTAAATGCAAAAAAGTTGGACAATTGGATTAGACAAATTGATGTTTATTGCAGAGTACAGAACATTGACTCAAACAAGAGCAAGATTCAGTTGGAAAGCCTACGCTTAGGAGGCATTGCTTTGGTTTGGTGGGAAGGCAGAACCCAAGTTGACCTGAAAAGACATGGTAAGACTATCTCTGTGTGGAGTGAATTTGTTTCTCCAATCAAAAAGCAGTTCTATCCATTGGCCTACATGCAACAAGCCATGATGAGTTGGAAAACTCTTCGGCAATTGAAATGACAAAGTGTGCAAGGGTACACTCAAGAATTTAGAAAGAGCGCATTGATTCTAGGAATCTCATTAGACTCACCAGAGATTGTTGAAGTACATTGGTGGTCTACATAGCTACATGAGGCATACCATCGTCATATTCAATCCCACTAGTATAGATGAGGTATCTATATAAGCTACTCATCTAGATACTAGAGGAAAGAATGGAAATCCAGAAGTTGGTGGACCATCCCAACCCACTGCAAGAAAGAGCAAGGAGAAAGGAAAGAAGAAGTGGAAAGCAAGGAAGGCTAACAGTGCATAGAAAAGCAAGGCTTCATGCACTCACTCTAAAAAGGATGGGCATGATTACGAGCATTGTTGGATTCTGCATCCAGAGCTGAGACCTAAGAAATTCAAGGGCAAGAAGAAGAAGACTGTTGCATCTATTCAGAAAGATTTGGGGTCAGAATCGAGAGATGAAACAACCATTGCAACCATAGATATTAAAGGTAATAATTTTGAAGCATCTACTAGTAATTCTGCACAATCTATTACTAAAGAATAAAATGAGACAAAAAGACGCGAGCTTTTCCATATTCAAGTTATTTCCAAACATCAAAAGATTGATACTTTGTTTTATAGTGGCTCACAAGTAAATTTAATTTCTAAAGCAATTGTAAAGAAATTGGGATTGTCAACTACACCTCACAAGAAACCATACCCATTAGGATGGTTGAATGATAAAACACAACTACAAGTGACTAGATAGTGCAAACTCAAGTTTTCTTTTGGGTCAGCATTTGTAGATGAGGTTGATTTAGACATAATTCCTTTGGATATATGTGGAATTGTTTTAGGGAGTCCTTACTTGTATGATAGAAAAGCCATTTTCTATAGAGATGAGAACAAGTATCTAATTGTTAAAGATGGAATTGAATACTTTGTAAGAGCTTATAAGCTCAAGAATAATTATACTCTCATAAAATCAGGGTAGATGAAAAGAATGATAAATTCGTGCAAACAATTCTTACTGATGGTTGTAAAGGAAAAGAAACCTGACAAAACCAATGTATTTGAGGGCTGTAATGCTAAGCAACAAGCTGATATAGAAAATATTGTTTCAGAGTATGATGTCATGTTTCAAGAACCTAAAGGTCTGTCACCCAAAAAGGAAATAGTACAGGATATTATTTTGTAGCAAGATGTTCCATTGCCTAACATTAGAATGTACAGGTTGTCTGTTTTAGAGAATGCAGAAATCAAGAAGTAGGTGCAGGAGTTGCTCGAGAAGGAGTTCATCAGGCCTAGCACATCACCATGTGGGTCACCAATCATTTTGGTGAGAAAGAAAGATGGCTCGTGGAGAATGTGCATTGATTACCGAGAACTGAATAAGATAATAATAAAAAATCGTTATCCCCTTCCTCACATAGATGATCTTTTAGATCAATTGAAGGAAGCTGTTCATTTCACCAAGCTGGACTTGCACAGTGGATACCATCAGGTTAGAGTTGCAGAGCAAGATGCATGGAAGACTGCTTTCAAAACAAAGCAGGGATTGGATGAGTGGCTGATTATGCATTTTGGCTTAACCAATGCCCCTGCTACTTTCATGAGATTAATGAATGATGTACTCAGATCTTTCCTTGATGATTTTGTTATTGTGTATCTAGATGACATTCTGATTTTTAGTAAAACGTGGGAGGAACATTTAAAGCATGTTAAGTAGACATTAGATGTTTTGAAAAGAGAAAAACTTTAAGTTAAACTCTCCAAATGTGAATTTGGCAAAACATCTCTAAATTATTTGGGTCATATAGTAGGGGGTGGTGAATTGAAAATAGATCCCTCTAAAGTGGCAGTCATTGTAAACTGGCCTAAACCCAAGTCTGCTACAGAAGTGAGAAGCTTCTTAGGAGCAACACAATATTGGAGGAAGTTCATATCTAACTCTTCCTCAATTGCAGCTCCCTTACATGCTTTGATAGGATTGAACAAGGTGTTTCAGTGGGGAGGCAAACATCAGAAAGCCTTCAACACCTTGAAAGAAAAGATTAGTACAACACCTGTACTAGCACTCCCTGATCTACAAAGACCATTTGAGATCCAAACAGATGCCTGTGACTATGCCATGGGAGCAGTGTTGACACAGCACGGTAAACCCATATGTTATCATTCTGAGACTTTTAATTCTGCAGAGTTAACATCACTACATATGATAAAGAATTGTATTGCATATAGTCAGAGTGTGAAAAAGTGGGAAAATTACTTAAATTGCAAAGAGACAGTAAATACTTACTGATCATCAACACTTCAATATCTACACTCTAAACTAAGTTGCAGAATAAGACATTGCAGGTGGATGGTTTTCTACACAGGTTTCAGTTTAGTCATCAAATATAAAAAGGGCATTACATAACAAAGTTGAACATGTTATCTGGACCTTTATAAATGCATCCTACATACTTAAGCTAATTCTGTTACTACATGAAAGCTACATTGAACAATATGCTCAAGATATAGACTTTAAAGATGTATATGCAACTTTGAGTCAAGGCAAAATGGTAGAAGAATTGGATTATCATGTGAAGGATCGACTCTTATATCATTGTGGGAAATTCTGCATTCCACAAATAGAGAGAGTAAAGATAATCAGAGAGGCACACAATTCTCTGGTATCAGGTCGCTTTGGGGTAAGTAAAACAATTGCACAGCTGCAAAGGTTTTGTTATTGGCCAAAAATGAATGAGACAATTTCTAGATATGTAAGAGGGTGTACTATATGTGCTAAAAGCAAGCCCAACAATAGAAAACTAGGCCTGTACACTCCATTACCAGTTCCTTCTCACCCTTGGGAAAGTGTTTCCATGGATTTTGTTGGGGGATTGCCTAAGTCTAGAAAAGGTCATGATTATTTGTATGTGGTTGTGGATAGGTTCAGCAAAATGTGCATTTTGATACCTTGTAATAAGCAAATTACAGCTGAACAAACTACAAAACTATTTTTTGAACATGTATGGCTTCATTTTGGGTTACCCACTTCTATTGTATCTGATCAAGACACCCGATTTGTGGGGAAGTTTTGGTCAAGTCTATGGGAGCTGATGGACACCCAACTGAAGAAAAGCACAACTTTTCATTCACAAACTTATGGCAAGATGGAAGTAGTTAATAGGACAGTGATCCAGCTACTCAGAGAATATTGTAGCAAACATCCTAAACTTTGGGATGAAAACTTGTGTTATGTGCAACATACTTACAATAGAGAAAAACATTCTTTTCACACCAAGGTCTCCTTTGGATTTTGTCTTTGGTAAGGATACCATAGTTGATGGACACAGTAATGTGTACAAGGCAACTAGGTTCATTAAACAAATCCAAGAGATCCACCACGTAGTACAGGAGCAACTGGAAAAGAGCCAAGCCAAATACAAGGCTAGGCATGAAAAGCATCAGATGGAGCATAGTTTCCAAGTTGGTGACTAGGTCTAGCTGTATATCAGCAAGGACAGGGTGCAAGGTGAAGGTAAAAAGCTAAAGCCTATCAAGTATGGACCCTTCAAGATACTTGAGAGGATCAGTGAAAATTCTTTTTGCCTTGTTCTACCAACTTACATGCACATCTACTCAGTCGTAAATGCATATTGCTTGAGATTGTCTGAACCTTCAATGATTGAGGATCCTGAAGAGCAAAGTCAATTTCCTTCTATTGACGACCCGCTACCTGAATATTTGAATGAATTGCAGGAAGACACAGTCTTGGATAGGGAGGTGAGGACAACGCGCAGAGGAGATGTTGAGTACCTCAGAATTGGACTCAGAGGTTTGAAGCCGAGCAGTGCAAAGTGGATTGAGATTGGACAAGTGAGACAACAATACCCTCACTTAGTCGATGCTTGAAAAACCAACTTTTGGTGGTCCAAAAGCTTTTTAGTGGGAAGGTCGTGATCCGAATTGAATCCATAAAGAATAATCAAAAGAACCATGGCTGTACCAGGTCGGGACAGACTTCAAAGAATTGAGAGCAGCGATCAAAAACACCTCTAAATCAGTGGCAGTTGGCAGCTAGCGTGGAATGACGAGGACCTCGGTCAAAGTGCACTGACCGAGGCCCATGGAGATTGTGCAGGAGGCAAAATTAGCCCCTGGGAAGCCCAGATCGGGAAACAGAGGGAGTTTTTGATGTGCGATTAGCACTTAGCACTAATCGCGCATCGCTGGGCAAAAACCTTTGAAAAGGAGGGGCTCGGAGCACTCGATCGCATGGGAGTCGGGAAAACCATAGGGAAAAAGGCTAAAGGCTAAGGAGGGACCCATGCTCTAAAAACCGGTGGTATTCATCGGGGCATCCTTGGGCGGTAAGCATATTCAGTGAAAACAGAGCGATTCCACTCAATGCCAGATGTGTGGCAAACAGAGGAGAGAGAAAACCACCACTCATCACGCGCTAACGGTCGAGCAAGTCAACCACATGAAATGAGCGGATGGCGTTGGATCTGGGGGATTCAAATCTAACGGTTGATATCGCACCTAACGGAAAGACCGGATGTAACGAGGGATTAAGCCACGATTTAAAAGAATTTTAGGTCCGATTTGACCGCCAAGGTGGCGGATGACTCATTTCACGACGTAACTGAAGAACCAAACTGACGAAGCAAGCTGGCACAGTTTGCAGGAGAACAAGTGGCCACTCCGTGAGTTTGATGATGACACCAAGACATGGAACTCCAAGCGAAGCTGTAGTAGGCAATCTGACGAAGTTGGAAGAGGAATCGAACCACCATGAGCTCGAGTGGCTTTAAAGCCATGCACAAACCAACAGAAGGAACATGACAGAAGAACAGAGAAAGTAGATAGAGAGAGCAAAAAGCAGTGAGAAGACAGAGGGCTGAGCTGACCAAAGGCAGCGTCGAGCACCAGAGGGCTTGAGAAATTCGAGCCATCCCTGAGAGGGATCTATCAGGACCGAGCACCACATTCGGCTCCTTCCATTGTAGACCCGAGAGGTCAAAACGCTGGTAAGGCCAAGAGTTTGTGTACTCCAGTGGCTTGGGAAATCCAAGAACCACCCTGCCAAGCTATCTTGTAGCGGGAGACTCATATTGAGCTCCTTCTTTGTAATTCTCTACTTTAAAACACAATAAAAGAAGGCCACCACTGAAAGCTGGATCGGAGATGTAGCCTTGGAGGATAGGGTGAATTCCTTATTAATTTCTTGAGTGTTCTTATATTTTCTTACTATGTTTCTCTGCTGTATTCCATTTCAAGTGTCTAAGTATTTGCAATCTGATCTATCCGTTGCTTAAATAACCTAGACACACACACCAACACATGAGTCTGTAATACCTCCATTTAATAATTCTTAACTGAGATCACTCATAGGGTGAATATTATATTAGTTCTTCCTTGAGATGGGTAGATCTCTGACTTTCCCGGGCATAGTGTCTTCAACAAAGGTAACATCTCTGCTTACTTCCACATCTCTTTTATGAGGTACATAAATTCTATATGACTTTGAATTTTCACTGTAACCAACGAATATACCTTTCTTCTCGAAAGCTTCCAGCTTATTCCTTTTCTCTTTAGGCACATGAAAATACACAAGAAAAAAAAGATTCTAAAATGAGAAACATCAAGTCTCTTACCACATAAAACTTCTTTGGGTGTCTTGAAATCCAAAACTTGACGAGGGCTTCTATTTTGAACATATCTACAAGTGTTGGCAACTTCTCCCCACAAGAGTTTCGGTAGACCTTAATCATAGATCATGGCATGAGTGGCTTCCATAATCGTTCAATTCTTTCCTTCAGCAACATGATTTTACTTTGGAGTGTATGGAACAATTATCTCCCTCTTAATGCCACCTCTTTGCAAAAGTCATTGAATTCATAATTTGGATTCATATTCGGTCCCACTGTCAATCCTTAATGTCTTTATCTTCTTCCCTGTTTGATTCTCCAATAATGCTTTGAAAGAATGTAACCATTTGAACACTTCATCCTTCTTTTTCAAGAAATAGATCCATGTTTTGCGTGAGAAGTCATCCACAAAGATTGCATAATATGTGTATCCTCCCAATGAGATTACGTGAAAGGCACCAAATAGATCAGAATGGACCAATTGAAGAATATCAATTGTCTTGCTTTCACTAGAAAGGAATGGTCCCTTTTTATGTTTTCCAACTGTACATCCTTGACAAACTCCGTCATGTTTCATATTAAATTCGCGCATTCCTGTGATTATCTTCCTTATCCAAAGTAAGGATTTGTAAGTGGGAAAAGCTCTAGTGCCATAGCTCACACTGAGAAGAAATATCACTTGCCAAATCTCCCAAAGGACTTCCACCAATTTGATAGAGACCATCAACCCTAAATCCAAGAGTAAATGCATCTTTAGGGTTTATATGCCAAATAGATACCTTTCCATCAATGAATGCTACCTTGAAGCCTTTGTCTTTTATTGCAGAAATAGACACCAAATTCTTCAAATAGGGCACATACAACATTTCTTGTAGATGTATGGTTTGACCATGACTCAAGTGAAGAGTGACAGTTCCTTTCATGGGGTAGGTGGAATTATCTCCAAGTATAATCTTTAGATTAGTTTTTGTCTCAACTAAATTTGAGAGGACATCCTTGTATCCAGTGAAATGCCTTGAGGCTCCATTATCAATTAACTAATGATCCAAAGTATTCCGAGGAGGCGCAATATATATCGCAGAAATAAGATAGAACTCATCTTATTTTTCTACAAAATTACTCTCGTCACACCTGACATCTTGTCCTCTTGGGAGGTCGACTATTTCCTTCTCGAGCAGCGGGAGCATTCCTCTTTCCTTTGTTGTTTTGCCTATTGTTCCTTTGATTGTCATTGCCTTTGAAATTGTTGTTGCTGTTATTGTTACCCCTTGGAGGATTTTTCTTATGAGGACACTCTCTAGAATAGTGGTTGAATCTGTTGCAATTGTAGCATCTTCCTTTGCCTCTTCCTTTGAATCCATTCTTAGATCCTTGAACTTGTCTCTTTGGACCAACATCATTCTTCCTCTTAGCATGTGCAAAGAAAGTAGTAGGTTCATTTCCATTGTTGGATTTATCTCTCTCCATCATTCTTGTTTCCTCTTGAGTGCATCTAGCCAATAGCTCATCAAAACCAGGTATCTTGTCATTATTGAGAATGGTAGTGATAAATATATCCCATGGTCTAAGTTAGGGCCGAATTAGGGCAGAAATCATAGGTCTAAGTTAGGGAAAAAATGGAGGTCCGAATTAGGTCTCAAATCAAGGCCAAATTTTGAAAAAAATATTCTCCAATATGTGCTCCAAAGATAATTCAAAATAGCTTAAAAAATTCCCTAACCAAAAACAAAAAATATTGTAAAAATAACCCTTCAATCTTGCTTCACACTCCATGGTTCATGAGATATAAACCTCTATGAACTGCTTCCTCAACAGGTCTGAATTCTTCTTTCTGCTTCATTGAGTTGTTTCTACAAAATGAGTGAGGAGACAACCTATTTATAGGCCTTTTTTACCCCAAAATCAAGTCGAGTTGACATATAGTAGGGCCTACCTAAGCTCTGACAGGGAGATCAACACATGCATTTCAAAAATTCATATCTCTTTAACCATGAGGAGTTAGGAGGGATGTGTTAGCATTATGGCACAGGTTTGGAGCTATGGAACAGGTGTTGTCCTTAATGGCAACTCCCTTTGGTAACAGATCTCAGTTCAGGCACTCAGAGAGAAGAAAAAAGACATATACGCAGGTTCATCTAAACAAAGACGCGTATACACGCGGGTTATACGTTGAAAAAGTGCGTATATGTTGGGGATCAGACTTTTGGTCCATGGTAGTTAGTCCTTGGGATTTGAACCGATGTTTTGGACCATGGCGTCTCGTCAGATGTGTTGATCCCTAGTTTTGAGTTCATGGTATTGAAATGTTATGGTTTTGGACCATGGTATTGAGGAAGGCCTAAGACTATAAAAGAGGAAGGAGATCATGTGGCAAAGGATCATCTGCATTATTATTGAAATATCTGAAAAAGTGCTAGAGCTGGTATAGTTGGTAATGGGTTGTGATGCAGATCTGGATCTGAATGAAGGAGGAACCTTAGCGCGAAAGAAAAGATCTATTCATGGGTCATAATCTTTAAGCTTGAATGATAGTATCTTTATATGATTTTGATCTGCTAGATGTGGCGCTTGCTTGATCTATAAGTTTGATAATCTGGGTTAATTAGTGATTGAATATTTGAAAGTGTTAATTATCCTTTATAGATCTGTACGCAGGTTCAGTGAAGAGAAGGCGTGTATACACGCAGGTTCAGTGAAGTCATAACGCGTATACGCAGGTTGTTTCATATGCAGATGCGTATGCACGCATGTTTCAGGATGATAAGGTAGCGTATATGTTTTTAAACAGTGATCTTGCTGCTTCTGTTCATTACTGCTGTGTTCTGGGTTCTGTTTTGGTGTGTGGTTACTGGTACTGTGTTTTGGGTACAACTGTCAGAAATATCTACTTGATTCAGATCTAATTGGTGAAAAGTGATTGGTTGATGGAGAAGTTCTTAATGGTTGATTGATGCTCATGGATCCAGTCTGAAAATTTATGAAACGTGGTCCCTGGAAGAAAGAGAAGGTTGT
>APFE031095254.1:0-26001 GCA_000404065.3 Pinus taeda | reverse complement strand
GGGGCAGAGAGAGATAGATACAATCAGGGGGATGGGGATAGAGAGGGAGAGGAGGAGGGAGAGAGAGGGGGTGAGGGAGAGAGAGGGTGGGAAGGTCAGGGGGAGAGAGAGGGTGGAAGGGTCAGGGGGAGAAGGAGAGGGGGAGAGAGGGGGATAAAGAGAGAGAGAGAAAAAGGAGGAGAGAGTGGGAGAGGGAGAGTTCAAGAAAGAGGAGGGGAAGATAGTGGGAGAGGCGGAGGTGGTGGGGTAGAGGAAAAGAGAGGGAGAGAGAGAGATAGAGAGAACAAAGGAGAGGGAGATAGGGATATGGAGGGGAAGAGAGTTGGGAAGGGGTAGTGGGAGAGGGAGAGGAAGAAGGAGAGAGACAGAGAGAGGTATAGTAAGAGGGAGAGAGAGAGAGAGGGAGGGGGATGGCGAGAGGGCAAGACGGGAGACGAGAGAAGGAAAGGTGTGAACGAGGGGAGAGAGTAAGAGAGGGGGAACGGTGGACGGCGGGGAGAGAGAGTGGGACGAAAGAGTGGACGAGGGGAGGGGTAGGTGACGGAGGAAGTGAGAGCAGGGGGAGAGGGCACGATGGAGAGAAGACGGCGAAGAGGGGAAGAGACGGGGGAGAAGAGGAGGAGAAGAGTGTGTGAATAGATGAGGGGGAAAGAGATAGTGAGGGAAATAGTGTGAGAGTCGCGGGAGGGATGAGAGGGAGAGAGAGAGAGAGAGAGGGAGTGGGGGTGGAAGGGGGAGAGAGAGGATGGGATCAAGAGGGAGAGTGATCCGGAATTTAGCGAGGACAAAGAATTAAAGGTATTAGATACTTATGTGCATGGATGTGCCTATGTTACTTTATGCAATGGATCGATAAGATTGCTAGAATACATAGGCACTGAGGCAGTTAGAGAAAACATAATAGTAAAACATGTAAACACATAAGTTTAATAAAGAGATCACCCAATGCTCCTGGGCTACATCTCCTGGTCCAACATTTAGTGGTGGCCTCTCTATTATGTTTTCAAGCAGATTTTTTACAACAATGAGCTTAATTCGAGTCTCACTAAATAGATAAAAATCAGTAGGAATGGAGTGCACATACTCTCCTTATTGAAACTCGACCTCTAATGGTCACAATAGTATGACAAGCCTATGCTGAGGAGTTTGCTTGATCCTCTCAAGCCTTCTATGGAGGACACAGACTCTTTGACTCTCTCTGGGTTTGTCTGGCTCAATGCTACCTTGAAGTCAGTTTGGCTTCTACTCTCTATTCTCTTCTCTTAGCTTTCCGTGTCTAGCTAACCCCTTGTCACTGCCTCCTCTATCTTTTTCAGTTCGTATTTTTAAAGCCAATTTGTTTTTTGACTGTTCATTTCTGCTTCCCATCCTTCTGGCTTCCCTGCTTCTATCCCTTAGAATTCCTCTGCTCTGCATCATCATCACTGGGTAACACCTCGCAGGGAGGTGGCCACTTGTTTCCTAATGAACTGGGTGTCAGATTCCTTGAATCATATTTGAATGGCCATTAATTCCATTTGCTTCAAGATCACCTCCGAAACATCAATCGTTTGCCAACTCATCATCCATGTTGAACATCAAATCCCTTGTAATCTTGTTTTATAACTTCACCAAATCTGGTCATTTATCGTGATGCACCTCCATCGTTGATCTAGGCCCCCTAGATCCTACCGTCATCATTCATATTGGGGCGGAAAGTTACATGATGTTTACCTATCTTATTTGGGCGGTTTTCTCTCTCATCCTTCGGACGTGTGCCACTCGATGTGTGGCATTAGGCTGGACTCATTCAAAGCTGCTTACCACCTTGAGGCCTTCCAATAACCTGCCAGTTTTTGGAATCCTACGCTAAGGAACCGAATGCATTACTTTTCTTTATTTCATATTTATTTTGGGTTCAGGCACTTCGGGGCTTTACATCACTGAGGGGGATTCCCTGCGATACGCGATTAGTGCTTAGCAATAATCGCATATCAAAATCTACCTCCGTTTCTCAAACTAGCCTCCTATTTTGCCAATTTTTGTTAGGGCGTATTACCATGGACCAACAGTTTGCACGCTCAACTGAGGGTCCTCGTTGCTTTGCTCTGGCCATAACTCCAACTATCATGAGGATTCCTTCTAATAGCTTTATTTTTCTAAGACATGAATCTTTTGGCATAATTTGAAATAGTCATGAAAACTTAGAGAGTGTTTAGGATCTAATTCGGATCACGACCTTACCACTGAAAAAGATTTTGGACCACCAAAAGTTGGTTTTCTTAAGTATCAATCAAGTGAGGGTATTGATTCTTCATTTTCTCAATTTCTATCCATTTCACACTGCCTGGCTTTGAACCTTTGAGTCCAACGTTGAGGTACTCAACATTCCCTCTTCATGTGGTCCTCACCTTCCTTTCCAGAAACTATATCTTCTATCAACTCATTAAGATGTTCAGGCAACAGATCATCAATAGAAGCCAATTGACTCCACTCTTCGGGATCTTCAATTATTGAAGGTTCAAATAGTCTCAAGCTATCTGCATTAACAATTGAGTAGACGTGCATGTAAGTTGGTAGATCAAGGTGAAAAACATTCTCACGAATTTTCTCAAGTATCTTGAAAGTTCGATACCTTATTGTGTTTAGCTTCTTACTTTCAGCTTGCCTTCTGTCCTTGCTTATATACAGCCAGACTTGATCACCAACTTGGAAACTATGCTCCATCCGATGCTTGTCATGCCTTGCCTTGTACTTGGCTTGGTTCTTTTCCAGTTGTTCTTGTACTACCTAGTGAATCTCTTGGATTTGTTCAATGAACTTGGTTCCCTTGTCCACATCATTGTGCCCATCAACGATTATGTCGTTACCAAAGACAAAATCCAAGGGAGACCTTGGTGTGAAACCAAAACAAGTCTCAAAAGGAGATCTCTGTGTAGAAGAATGTTTAGCTTTGTTGTAAGCATGTTGCACATAACATAAATGTCCATCCCAAAGTTTGGGATGATTACTGCAATAGCCTCTGAGCAACTAAATCATTGTCCTATTGACCATTTCTGTTTGGCCATCTGTTTGCTGATGAAAAACTGTACTCTTCTTCGGCCTCGTGCCCATCGATTCCCACAAACTTGACCAAAATTTCTGAACAAATCGGGTATCTTGATAAGATATAATAGAATTGGGTAATCCAAAATTAACCCATACATGCTAAAAGAAGAACTTTGCATATTTTTCAGCTGTAATATGTTTGCTACAATGTATCAAAATACACATTTTCCTGAACCTATCCACAACAACATATCAATAGTCATGACCTTTCCTAGATTTAGGCAGTCCTCCAACAAAGTCCATGGAAACAATTTCCCAAGGATGATAATGAACGGTTAGTGGGGTGTACAAGCCTAGTTTCCTATTATTGGGCTTTCTTTTAGCACGCATGGTACACCCTCTTACATATGTAGAAACTGTCTCATTCATTTTTGGCCAATAACAAAATATTTTCAGTTGTGCAACTGTTTTACTTACACCAAAGTGACTTGATATTAGAGAAGTGTGTGCCTCTCAAATTATTTTTACTCTTTCAGTTTGTGGAATTCCTAGCTTCCCAAAATGATACAAGAGCTGGTCCTTAACATGATAATCCAAATCTCATACTTGTTTGCCTTGACTTAAAGTTGCATACACATCTTTAAAATCTATATTCTTGAGCATATTGTTCAATGTAGCTTTCATGCAATACTAAATTATGCTTAAGTATAGTAGATGCATTTATAATTGGTCTGGACAACATATCTGCAACTTTATTGTGTATGCCATATTTATATATGATGACAAGATGAAACTATTGTAGAAAAGCCATCCACCTATAGTGTCTTGATTACTACAACTTATTTTGGGAGTGTAAATATTGAGGTGGTTGATGATCAGTGTGTATAATTGTCTCTTTGCCCATTAAGTAATGTTTCCACTTTTTCACACTCTGTACTAATACATACAATTCCTTATCATATGTGGGACAGTTAACTACTACAGAATTAAATGTCTCAAAATCATAGCATATGGGTTTACCGTGTTGCATCAACACTGCTCCCAAGGAAAAGTCACTGGCATATATTTCAATATCAAATGGTCTTTGAAGATCGGGAAGTGCTAGTACTGGTGATGTACTAATATTTTCATTCAAGGTGTCAAAGGCTTTCTATTTTTGCCTCCCCACTGAAACACCTTGTTCAATCCTGTTAAAGCATGTAAGGGAGCTGCAATTAACGAAAAGTTAGAAATAAACTTTCTCCAATATTGTGCTGCTCATTGGAAGCTTCTAACTTCTGTAGCAAACTTGGGCTTAAGCCATTTTACAATGACTGCAACCTTAGATGGATCTATCCTCAGTTCACCACCCCTACTATATGACCCAAATAAATCAACGATGTTTTACCAAATTCACATTTTGAGAGTTTAACATAAATATTTTATCTTTTCAAAACATATAGAGTCTGCTTAACATGCTTTAAATGTTCTTCCCACTTTTTTCTAAATATAAAAATGTCCTCCAGATATACAACAACAAAATCATCAAGAAAAGGTTTGAGTACATCTTTCATTACTGTCATGAAAGTAGCAGGAGCATTAGTTAAGCTAAAAGGCATAACCAACCACTCTTACAATCCTTGATTTGTTTTTAAAGTAGTCTTCCATGCATCTTGCTCTGTAACTCTGACCTGATGATAGCCACTATGCAAGTCTAACTTGCAAAAATAAACAACTTCTTTTAACTAATCCAATAGATCATCTATGTGAGGAAGGGGATAACGATTTTTTATCGTTATCTTATTTAGTTCTTGGTAATTGATGCGCGTTCTCCATGAGCCATCTTTCTTTTTCAACAAAACAATTGGAGACCCACATGGTGATGTTCTATGTCTGATGAACCCCTTCTTGAGCAGCTCACGTACATGCTTCTTGATTTCTGCATTCTCTAAAGCGGAAAACCTTTTATACTTGTCATTGTGATTGTTGCTTCATCTCCTGAGTCTGATCCCAAATCCTTTTTAATAGCTACAATATTTTTCTTCTTCTTGCCCTCGAACTTCTCATGTTTTAGCTCCAAATGTAGAATCCAATAGTGTTCATCATCATGCCCATCCTTCTTATAGTGAGTGCATGAATACTTGGTCTTCGTATAGTATTGGCCTTCCTCTCTTTCCCTTTCTATTTTCTCTTCTCCTTGCTTTTGCTTGTAGTGGGTTTGGATGATCCCTAAAATTTTGGGTTCCCGTTTTTACCTCTAGCTTCTAGATGTGTAGCCTGAATGGATACCTCATCTATTCTAGTGGGATTAAAGATGAGGATAATGTGCCTCATGTAGCTATGTAGACCACCTATATACTTCAGCAGAGTCTCATGTGAGTCTAAAGAAATCCCTAGAATCAAATCTCTTTTCCAGAATTCTTGGGTGCAACCTTGTACACTTTTCCCTTTTAGCTGTCGAAGAGTATTCTAGCTCATCATGGCTTGCTACATATAGGCTAATGGATATAATTTCTTTTTAATTGCAGAAACAAATTTAGTCCAGATAGAAAGAATCTTACCATTTCTCTTCATGTTAGTTTGTTTCCTACCTTCCCAGCATACCAAGGCAGTGCCCCCAAGGTATAGGCTATCCAACTGAATCATACTCTTGTCTAAATCAATGCTCTATACTCTGTGATAAACATCAATCTGTCTGATCCATTTATCTAGCTTCTCTGCATTCAACTCTCCATCATATATTGGTAAACCAAATTTACATCTAATTTAATCAAATATGTCTTCTTTTTATGTTTAGGGCTATTAGGAGGTGTGAGAAAATTTTCTTCTTTCCCTTTTCCTTTAGAGTGGTCGTGGAGGAGAGATTCTTCTACTCCTTTTTCTTGTTTGGAGTTTGATGAATCTTCATCTCCATTTTTCTTAAATTACCTATACATTTCCTCCACCATGGATCTCATGGTCATAAAACTATCCATGAACCAGGGGTCTAATTCCAAGGGACTTTCTTCTGACATTTTCCTCTTAGAATAGACTCTTCCAATTTCTAGATTAGTTTCAACCAACTCTCCTCCTCCTAATTTAAGCTTTGATCTAGTTAGCATTCAACAAAAAAATCCAGCACAAGCTTCTCTAACGTTAGTAACCTAGAGCTCTGATACCACTTGATCTGGAATTTATCTAGGACAAAGAATTAAAGGTATTACAGACTCATGTGCATGGATGTGCCTATGTTACTTTATGTAATGGATCGATAAGATTGCTAGAATACATAGACATTGAGGCAGTTAGATAAAACATAACAATCAAACATGTAAACACACAAGTTTAATAAGGAGTTCACCCAATGCTCCTAGGCTACATCTCCTGGTCTAGCCTTCAGTGGTGGCCTCTCTATTATGTTTTCAAGCAGAGCTTTTACAACAGTAAGCTTAATTCGAGTCTCACTAAACAGACAAAGGTCAATTGGAATGGAATGCACAGACTCTCCTTAATGAAACTCGACCTCTAATGGTCACAGTAGTATGACAGGCCTATGTCGAGGAGTTCGATTGAACCTCTCAAGCCTTCTATGGAGTACACAGACTCTCTAACTCTCTCTGGCTTTGTCTGGATTGATGCTTCCTTCAAGTCAGCTCAGCTTCTACTCTTTGTTCTCTACTCTTAGCCTTCTACGTCTAGCTCACCCCTTGTCACAGCTTGCTCTATCTATATCAATTCATAGCTTTAAATCCAATCTGTTCTTTGATTGTATGTTTTTTCTTCCTGGCCTTCTAGTTTCCCTACCTCTGTCTATTTGAATTCCTCTGCTCTGCATCATCATCATTGGGTAACGCCTCGTAGGTAGGTGGCTACCTATTTCCTAATGAACTGGGTGTCAGATTCCTTGAATCATATTTGAGTGGCCATTAATTTCATTTGCTTCAAGATTTCCTGTGAAACGTGAATTGTTTGCCAAGTCATTGTCCACGTCAAACTTAAAATCCCCTGTAATCTTGCTTTATAAGTTTGCCAAATCTGGTCATTTATCAGGATGCGCCTCTGCCATTGACCTAGGCCATCGAGATCCTATGGTAATTGTTCATATTGGGTAGGCTTGTTGCATGATGTTTACCCATCCGATGCAGGTGGTTTTCTCTCTCTTCCTCCGGACGCATGTCGCGAGATGTGTGGAATCAGTCGGGACTTAGTCAAAACTACTTACCACCTTGAGGCCTTCTAATATCTTGTTAGTTTGTGGAATCCCATGCTATGGAACTGAATGCATTAATTTTCAACATTTCATATTGATTTCAGGCCCAAGCACTTTGGGGCTTTCCTTGACTGAGGGGTACGCCCTGTAATATCAGAATTTACCTCCTCTTCTCAAACTAGCCTCTGGTTTTTGCCAATTTGTGCCAGGGTGCATTACCATGGGCCAACAGTCTACGCGCTTGACCAAGGGTCCTAGTTGCTCCTCTATGGCCACAACTGCAATTGTCATGAGGATTCCTTTTGATAGCTTGATTTTTCTAAGACTTGAATCTTTTGGCATAATTTAAAATAGTCATGAAAAATTAGAGTGTTTAGGATCCAATTCGGATCAGAGAAGGAGAGAGGGAGAGAGAGGGTCGACGGGAGGGAGAGGGAGAAAGAAGAGAGGAGGAAGCAGTTGGGGACATAGAGGGAGGGAGTGGGGGGAGAGAGGTGGGGTGAGGGTAGGGGGAGGGAAAGAGAGGGAGAGAGAGAGGCAGGGGAGAGATAAAATTTTTCAGGAGAGAGAGAGAGGGAGTGAGTGGGAGAGGGAGAGGGGGAGGAGAGGGGGATAGGAGAGGGAGAGTTAGAAAGAGAGGGATATGGAGGGAGGGAGTGGGAAAGGGTTAGGGGAGGAGAAAATATAGGGAGAGAAAGAGTCTGAGGGAGAGAGAAAAACAGAGGGAGGGAGGATGAGGAATAGAGAAGGAGGGAAGTAGGATGGGGAAAAGAGAGATTGGGAGGGAGGATAGAGAGAGAGAGGGTGGGGGGGAAGGGATAGGTGGAGAGAGATGGAGAGCGGGAGAGGTTGGGAGTGGAGGAATGCGAGATGGCAGTAGAAAGGGAGGGGTCGAGGTAGAAGAAGAGGAAGTGAGAGGAAGAGAGAGAGCGTGAGAGAGGAGGGAGGGTGGATGGGGAGAGAGATGGAGAGAGGGAGAGAGGAGGGAGGGAGGAGATCGAGAGAGAGGGAGAGAGTAGGAGATAGGTAGAGGGAGAGGGGGGGAAGAGAGAGAGAGGAGGGAGAATGATAGAGAGAGAGGGAGGGATAGGGAGAGAGGGAAAGGGGGTGGAAGAGTGAGAAAGAGAGAAATGAAAGGGGAGAGAGAGGGATAGAGAGAGATGGAGGGAGGTGGGCAGAGACATATATAGAGAGAGAGGAAGAGGGGAGAGAGAGTGAGAAGGGTAAGGAGAGAGGGGTGAGGGAGAGAGAGGGGGAGGCAGGGGGAGAGAGGGAGAGAGAGGAGGGGACAGTGGGAGAGGGGGAGAGGGAGAGGATGAGAAGGGAATGGAGAGAGAGAGAGAAAAGAGGGGGGAGAGAGTGGGAAAGGGAGAGGGGAGTGGGAGGAGAGGGGAGGAGACTAGGAGAGGAGAAAAGGGAGGGAGAGGTAGAGAGAGAAGATGAGAAAGGGAGAGAAAGGCACAAAGGGGGAGAGGGAGGGGGGGGAGAGAGAGGATGATAGGGAGAGGGATAGGGGGAGGGAGAGGAGTAGACAATGAGATAGGTGGGGTTAGAGGGGGAAGGGGGAGAGTAGGATTGGGAGAGCGGGGGCTGGAGCAGGAGGGAGAGAGAGCGAGAGAAGGGGAGAGGGAGACGGAGAGAGAGGGGGGAGGGGGAAGGGGACCGAGACAAATAGAGAGATTGGGAGAGAGGGAGGGGTCGGTGAGTATAATGGGAGAGGGGGAGAGGGAGAAAAAGAGAGAGAGGGAGATGGAGGGAGAGGGGGAATGAGATGAGGTGAAGGGAATGCAAAAATTAATATTCAAAACTAATAATCTCACTTTGAGTTATCAAATTGTTATATATGCAATGGAAACATGAAAGAAGCATATTATCGTTAACATGCAGTCGTGTGTAGCCAACAAGTTGAGATGTAATGAAAATAGAATATTTCAAGTAAAAATAAATTATTTTCCCTCTCACTAACTTATTTTTAGTATTTTATTTCACTCGAAGGGAACTCACATATAAAAATGTACACTCCTACCCAAACATTTCGTAGATGTTTTTATGTACAACACGTTTATGTTAAAATAAAAGAAAAGTGCAATTCAACCAATATCTATACATATCTAAACATACATTGAACAATTAGTGCACAAAAACCATTTTATGCCAAGAAATTAAAGTTAATTAGGTTGTGTATATGACAAGTAACTAAAATATGGAAGAATCTAAAACAAATTTTAGCTGAGAAATAGGCTCGTGAAGAGGGGCTTGATTCTTGGAAATTCCTGTAGGGCGCTTATAAGAATGACCTCACTAGTGACCTAAATGTCACATTAAAACAATGTTTGAACTAGAAACATGCTCCTAAATATGAGATTGATTATTAGAAGTTCTTGCAAGGAACTTACAAGAATTACTTGAACCTCGACCGAAACGAAAGTTAACATTGTTACTTGAAGCAAAACTATTTCTACTATGTGATTGATGGTGTTCTTCATTAATAATATACTCCATGCACTAGAAATTGGAGATATGATGACGAATTATTATGGTCACCTTCTACTCAAATCAATATTCCTCTTCAACCTGAATGGTGAGTTTATCAGATAGAGGATGGTTTATATGCATTGTTGGTATTACAAAAATATTTTGTTTCTCTTCATTCCATTGTTCTCCTTAATATGCTCCATTTCTTGTTTTACAATGCATCACAACAATCTGTGAAAACCACCAAAGAATGAATGATTAAGAAATGCAAACGAGTGAGAGAAATCATGTGGTATAGTGAAAAGAACCCTGAGGCTGAGCCAAGTGTTAAGAACTAGGAATATTGGGTAAAAAGTTAATAACTTGATGGAAAATATGGAGTGATAGAAATTTGATACATTGGTCACATAGGTTGGTAAATTGGTGCCTACCTCAACAATGATACCATGTTGAGATCTAATGGTACTTGACAAATCAACAATTAAATGGATCATAAATGCAAAGGTGTAGTCGATGTAGTGGTCATAGTGGCCTAACTTCCAACATGAAAATCTTAAAAAATATTTTCAACCTTGGAGGCCACGTCATGTAAATGTAATATTATTTATTTTATCATAGCTTAAAGCTTCTACAAAACATCAAACTTTCATAAAGTTAAAAAAAATATTGACTAGTTATTAAAAATATTTCCCTTCTTTTAAAATATAGAAATTTAATATAACCATCAAGATTGATAAGTTATTTTGATATTCTAAATTTTCTTTTGAAGATTAAATTTTTTTCTTCCTTGTAGGAGGGGCTAGAACCCCAAGGAAGCTTTCGGATGATTTCAACTTTGAATATTTGTATTGAGGCATTTTTTTATGGTTTAGGCTTACAATTTTTTTTTGTCGATCATAAACCTATGAAATAACTAATTAAAATGTTATAAAAAATGTCTAGGGTGTAGGATTTAGGGTTTAGGATTGAGGGCTTAAGTTTTAGGATTTAGGGTTTTCAATTTTATAAAATTATTATGGTTTAGGGTTTATAACACTTTAGTAAATGGTTTTAGTAAAAACTTATAAAAAAATTTCATAACAATTTAAAATGATTAGGGTTTAGGGTTTAGGGGTTATAATAGTTTAGAAAATCCTTTTAATAAAGGCTTAAAAAAAGTTATAAAACGCTTCATAAAATGTTATAAAATTCTTAGGGTTTAGGGTTTTAACTTTTATAAAATCTTAGGGTTTAGGGTTTAGGGTTTATAACACTTTAGTAAATCCTTTTAATAAACACTTAGAGAAACATTACAAAACGTTAGTTAAAATGTTATAAAATGCTTATGGTTTAGGGTTTAGGGTTTAGTGTTTAAAATTTTAATAGATGATTAAGGTTTAGGGTTTAAGGCTTAGGGTTTAGGTTTTATATAACTTTACTAAATTCTTTTAATAAACACTAAAAGAAAGTTAGAGAATGATTGTTGAAATGTTATAAAACTCATATGATTTAGCTTTTAGAATTTTATAAATTCTTAGGGTTTAGGATTAAAATGTTATAATATTAAAATGTTATAAACTGCTTAGGGTGTATGGTTTATGGTTTAGAGTTTAGGGTTTATAAATATTTAGTAAATGATTTTGATAAACACTTAAAAAAAAGTTACAAAAAGCTTGTTAAATGTTGTAAAATTATTAGGGTATAATGTTTTGGCCGAGGGTTTAAAATGTTATCAAAAATTATTAGTGTTTAAGGTTTAAAATGTTATAAAATGCTTAGGGTTTAAGGTTTAGGTTTTAAAAAAAAATAGTAAATACTCTATATCAGCACTTGAAAAAAGGGTACAAAGTGCTCGTTAAAATGTTATAAAATTCTTAGAGTTTAGGGATTATAACGCTTTACTAAATGCTTTTAATAACACTAAAAGAAAGTTAGAGAATGATTGTTGAAATGTTATAAAATTCATATGAGTTAGGGTTTACAATGTTATAAAATTCTTAGGGTTTAGGGTTTAAAATATTATAATATCCATAGGGCTTAGGGTTTAGGGTTTAGGTTTTATAACACTTTATTAAATTATTTTAATAAACACTTAAGAAGAATCAAAATGTTTGTTAAAATGTTATAAAATTCTTAGGGTTTAGGGTCTAGGGTTTAAAATGTTATAAAATGTTTAGGGTTTAGGGTTTAAGCTTTAGAGTTTATGTTTTATGGATTAGGTTTTATAACACTTTAGTAAATTATTTTAATAAAAACTTAAAACAAAATTGACAAAATGCTTGTTAAGATGTTATAAAATTCTTAGGGTATAATGTTTAGGGTTCAAGGTTTGAAATGTTATACAATTCTTAGGATTTATGTTGTAAAATGTTATAAAATTCTTAGTTATCAGTGTTGAGGTTTGATGACATTTTAGTGAATATTTTTAAAGAAAATTTTAAAAAGGGTTACAAAACCCTTGTTAAAATGTTATAAATGCTTAAGGTTTAGGATTGAGGATTTAGGGTTTAAAATTTTATAAAATGCTTAGGGTTTCAAGTTTATTCCTTAAGGTTTAGAACACTTTGCTAAATGCTTTTAACAAAAACTTAAAAATAAACTACAAAAAGCTAAATAAAATGTTATAAAATGCTTAGAGTTTACTGTTTGGGTTTAAAATGTGATAAATTTCTTAGGGTTTAGGGTTTATGGTTTAGGGTTTAGGTTTTAGGGTTTGTAACACTTTATTAAATTCTTTTAATAAACACATTAAAAAATTACAAAAGGCTTGTTAAAATGTTATAAAATGATTAGGGTTTAGGGTTTAGCCTTTAAAATGTTATAAAATACTTAGGGTGCAGTGTTTAGGGTTTATATTTTAGGTTTTATGGTTTATACAAATTTAGTAATTTATTTTAATAAACACTTAAAAAAAGTTACAAAAAGCTTGTTAAAATGTTATAAAATTCTTAGAGTATAATGTTTAGGGCTTAGGGTTTAAAATTTTATCAAATGCTTATGGTTTAGAGTTTAAAATGTTATAAAATTCTTAGTGGTTAGGATTTAGGGTTTAAAAGGTTATAAAATACTTAGAGTTTAGGGTTTATGGTTTAATGTTTATAAAACTTTAGTAAATGCGTTTAATAAACACTTCTAAATATTTACAAAATTCTTAAAATGTTATTAAATTACTAGTTTCTATGGTCTAAGGTTTATAACACTTCAGTTTAAGGTTTAGAGTTTAGGGTTTAGGATTTAGGGTTTGGGGTTTTGATTTTCGGGTTTAGGGCTTATGGTTTAGCGTTTAGGGTTTAGGGTTTGGGCTTTAGGTTTTGGGCTTTAGGTTTTGGGCTTTAGGGTTTAAAATTGTTATAAAATCCTTAGGGTTTAGGGTTTAGTGTTTATAACACTTTAGTAAATGATTTTAATAAACACTTAAAGTAAAGTTAAAGATGCTTGGTTAAGTGTTATAAATTTCTTGGGGTTGAGGGTTAAGGGTTTAGGGTATATGGTTTAAAATGTTATAAAATGCTCAGGGTTTAGTCGTTAGGGTTGATCACACCTTAGTAAATTATTGTAATTAACATGTAAAAAAAAGGTAAGAAACACTTGTTAAAATGTTAAAAAACACTTAAGATTTAGGGTTTACGGTTTAAAATGTTATAAAATGCTTATGGTTCAAGGTTTATTTTTATAACACTTTAGTAAATCATTTTAATAAGAAATGAAAAAAGGTTGCTAAACTCTTTTTAAAATGTTATAAGATGTTTAGGGTGTAGGCTTTAGGGTTTATGGTTTAAAGTTTAGGTTTTAAGATTTAAGGTTTTAAATTTTATACAATTCTTAGGGTTTAGGGTTTATAAAACTTTAGTAAATATTTTTAATAAATGTTAAAAAAATACAAAATGATTGTTAAAATGTTATAAAATGCTTAGGGTTTAAAATGTTCTAAAATTATTAGGGTTTATGGTTTAGGATTTATAACAAAACTCTAGTTAAAATGCTATAAAATGCTTAGGGTTTAGGGTTTACTGTTTAAACTTTTAATAAATTTTTAAGATTTAGGGTTTAATTTTTAGGACTTATAACACTTTAGTAAATTCTTTTAATAAACACTTGAAAAAAAGTTACAATTTTTCAGATTGTAAGATAAATTTTTCAAAAATTCATCTTACAAAAATGTGTGATTCCTTAATATTTGTTAATAATTTTATTCCCTCAAATTTTTAAATAACTTTTTCATTTCTTTTTATATTAGCTAAGGATGTACCTTAATTTTTGCATGTTTCCATATTAATCTAACTTTTATTCTTATATGATTTGAGGGGGGAACCTGTCACAAGAGGGATTTGAACCTTGATGGAGATGGTTTATACTTCTCCACTTAACCACTCAATTTAGATTGAATTCACATTAAATAAAACAATTATGTAGAGTTTAATTAATTTTAACCACTTTTCATATTTTTTCATTATTTGGAACATGACCAGATGATCTAATTTGTAATTAGATAATTTAAACTTAGTTAAACGCAAACATAAAGAATCTCATTGCATAAAGTGTGATCACATTAGACATGGGATTTGAAACTAGATAGAGAGAGTTGGTTTCTCCTTGCCACTACCCAAACTGGAGCTAATTGATAGAAAAATTATTTAAAAATGTCATGTCCCACTAAGAATTTAAAACTAACTATCTAAACTTGAGCAACATCTCATCACACAAACAATAAACACATCATATGTGGGAATTGAACCTAAATCAGGTTGTTCATTTTCCCTTCTAGGAAGATTGAACAAGAACAAATTGACATGAAAATTATTTGGAAACATCTTGTCCGAGCATTGAGCACTTAAATGAGAGTGATATGGTTTTTTCCTTAACAACCCCAGTTAAATGGAAATGAAAATAATGTCATAAGTTTGATATCAACCTAGATCAAGAGGATAATGACTTCTCTTAATGATGCAAGATAAACAAAACTCATTACAACATATTCTCCCACCCTCAAGCACCTATGCAGATGTGAGGTTATCCACATTTTTATAAAATTAATTGATAAACTAGGGGAAAACATGTCACATGAGATATTTGATACTTAATAGAGAGGATAACAACTTCTCTTCACCATTAAAAGAAGATATAATAAATTGAGTAAAAGAAATAATGTAGATTTTAATTAAATTTAGCCATCTTTCCATATTTTTGCATCTATTACAAAAATACTTATTGTTGTGATATATGAAGTTGCGAACAATTTACTTATAATCAACCATAAATTGTATTATGCCAAGGAATAAGTAGTTCATAAATGGTATCATGAATTGAAAAATGTAGTTTGGCTTAAAAATAGCCTCATATACATAAGTTGAAATATTGCACTTAAATATCATACATTTAAACTGTTATGTCCATTCATGTTATCTATCTATCTATCTATCTATCTATCTAATTATATATATATATATATATATATATATATATATATATATATATATATATATATATATATATATATGAGTAAAACAAATAAAGTTTACATTAATTAAAATGTAGTTATCTCTTTATTTCTATTTAGACTGTGATGAATATCTGTATTTTCTCCCTTTTCCCTTTTTTTCATGGAGACAATGTGAAATTTTGTAGAATACATTATGTTTTTCATCTTAGAATAGTTTTTGCATTTTTAATATTTTCTATCTTCTTACGTGTTATCCCACATAATGTTTCATCTTTGTGTCATATTTCTCATGAACTATTTGGTCTAGTCCACATGACACCAAATCTAGCAAGCCTACTACAAATCTTCACTAGGAAAATTCAAACATCAAAACAAGAGATTTCGTATAGATTTCACCTCAGTAGTTGTAATTAAACTATAAGGAAGGTTAGCCATATAGAAATTGACGTAAGGATATTCAAAAATAATAATTCAAGGTGAGGAAGAAGTCTTTAAACTATGAAGGAGGTTTACCCATATGCAAATCACCTTAAGGATATTCAACAAACAACAATTCAAGGTGATGAAGAAGAGAATGATAAGGTACTTGTAGATCCAATAGGGGTAGGATATTAATTACCAAAGTTAAAGCACTCAATCATTAGGCCAATTAAGTAAATTAGAAAGGTTTAATAAGTTAGATTTTGGTAGATTTTCAATAATGTGGAATGCAATACCATATGACAATTGGAACAAATAATATTATAATGATAAATAAGGAAATCTTAGGACTCTCAATTAGATATGAAAAGAATAAGATGTTCAATTAAGTTTTAATAGCCAAAACACACAAAAAAAATTTGTTCAAATTGGCCCAAGAATTAGGGTTATATAATGAAATAAATGATAGGTTTTTTTTTTTATTCACTATTTTATGCAATCTCTAATAAAAGCAAAATAAATGCAATACCATATAACAATTGGAACAAATAATATTATAATAATAAATAAGGAAATATTAGGATTCTCAATTAGTTATGAAAATAATAAGATTTTCAATTAACTTTTAATGGTGGAAACACAAAGAAAAAGAGTGTTGACATTGCCCAATAATTAGGGTTATATAATGAAATAAATGATAGATTTTGATTTTTATTCACTATTTTATGCAGTGTCTAATAAAAACAAAATATATGCAATACCATATAATAATTGGAACAAATAATATTATAATGATAAATAAGGAAATATTAAGGCTCTCAATTAGATATGAAAAGAATAAGATTTTCAATTAAGTTTTAATGGCCGAAACACACAAAAAACAATTTGCTGACATTGGCTGAAGAAGTAGGGCTATATAATGAAATAAATAATAGATTTAGATTTGTATTCACTATTTTATACAATCTCTAATAAAAACAGAATAACACATTAATAAAAGTTTATTTTTAGAAACATTTCAAAGAACCACAACCCTAATTATCCATAATTTTTTAGAGAAGAGAGAGAAAACATTTATAGAAGACATATTGATGACCACCATCTATAAAAATTACATTATGTAAATGATCAATGGGATATTTTCATTCAAAAGAAAAGTAGTCACACCACCTTACTCAACTAGAAATTATGTCAGAGTACCCGGGAGACAAATACTCATCACCATATTTTTCAGAAAATGACATGATAAAGCAATGTTTAAATCTTGTGACCACAAAACTGAGTTTATGCTTTCAAGAAAGGCTCACTACACTCCAATTGTTTTTGAAAATCAAGCCTTTATTGATAACCAATTAATTTTTTATGTTAACATCACTTTTGAAGGGAAAAAAATTGAATGTAACATTTCTCGATAGAAAGTATAAAGACCCAAAACTTGAAATAGAAAAATTGTATGATGGATAAAAAGATCCAAATTCCAATAGTGTTCATCATATATATTAGGCTATGTTTTTGATTTTCTTTTGAAAGGTGTGGAATCTCGTAGTTTAAATCTTGGTTTCGTGAGATTTCACCCTATTTTAAAATTTATTTAAAAGTTCAAAAATATGCTAGGATTATAATAAAAAAGTTTTTTTTTTAATTGGTTTAAATGAGTGAAATCTTTGTACTTTCAGGACCAAAATTTTAATAAGTGGAATCTTTTATTTCGGGTTGTCAGCATCAAAATTTTTGTATTTTAAAATTTGGTTTTCATATTTTAATTTATGTTTAAAAAATAAGCTATGATTATAATCAAAAGAATTTTTTTAATTAGGTTAAATAAGTGAAATCTTTGTACTTTCACGACCAAGAATCCAGTAAGTGGAATTTTTTTACGTTGTGTTTTTGAGTATCAAAATTCTTTGTATTTTAAAATTTTGTTTTTGAGATTTTAATTTATTTTAAATTAATTTAAATTTTAAGTAATTATTTTGGTCAATAAATTTGTAGATGATTAGAGAATTGTATGATTGAAAAAAGGTAAATTATTATAGATTAATATTTTTTTTTTCAGATTCTTTAAAAAAACCTCCATCCCTCCATTGTTATCACACAATTATCCATCTTTATCACAAATAAAATAATGTGTAAATAGGAGAAGTGTTCTCCAAAATACGAGACAATGCTAAGATTATGATCGTTTAAAAGACACCCACTCCATCCATCCAATGCCATCAAACCGTTATGCATAAGTATTGCAATAAAGCAACATCACGTAAATATCATAAGTGTTTTAAAATATGATGAGAAAATTGTCGAGAATTACGGGAGGGTTGTACCGAGATTGGATTTCTCTCTGAAACAGTTGTTGAAGAAAGGAGACTTACATCTCTTGAAAACTTTTTACTGATAATGAAACTCTATATATCGATTAAGGCATATATGCTTAACAGAGGTCCCTGTATATCTTTTATTATAGGAAAAATAACTAAGTTATGATTTCTCTGTGAAACGGTTGTTCAATATATCCGTCGTAAGAAACCATATGGATTGATTGAGGCATATATGCTTAACAAAAAGGAAGCTCATGTATATATTTTATTATAGAAAAAAAGTAAATTATTATCGATTAATTCTTTTTTAGATTCTTTTAAAAACACCCTTCCATCTCTTCATTGCTATCACACAGTTATCCATCTTTATCACAAATAAAGTAATGTGTAAATAGGAGAAGTGTTCTCCAAAATGACGAGACAATGCTGAGATTATGATCATTTAAAAAACACCCACTCCATCCATCCAATGCCATCAAACCATGCTGAGATTACGATCATTTAAAAAACACCCACTCCATCCATCCAATGCCATCAAACCGTTATGCATCAGTATTGCAATAAAACAACATGTAAATATCATAAGTGTCTTAAAATATTTAGAATTCTATAATTGAAGAAAAAGATAAATTGTTATCGATTAATATCTTTTTCAGATTATTTAAAAACACCCCTCCATCCCTCCATTGCTATCACACAATTATTCATCCTTATCACAAATAAAGTAATGTGTAAATAGGAAAAGTGCTCTCCAAATTGACGAGACAATGCTGATATTATGATGGTTTAAATATCATAAGTGTTTTAAATATTTAGAATTCTATAATTGAAAAAAATCTAAATTATTATCGATTAATATCTTTTTCTGATTCTTTTAAAAACACCTCCTCCATCCCTCCATTTCTATCACACAGTTATCCATCCTTATCACAAATAAAGTAATGTTTAAATAGAAGAAGTGTTCTCCAAAATGACGAGACAATGCTGAGATTGTGATTGTTTAAAAGACACCCACTCCATCCATTCAATGCCAGCAAACCGTTATGCATCAGTATTGCAATAAAGCAACGTGTAAATACGATAAGTGTTTTAAAATATGATGAGACAATTGCTGAAAATTACGGGACAGGGTTGTACCAAGAGGGGATTTCTCTCTGAAATGGTTGTTGAAGAAAGGAGACTTACATTTCTGGAAAAATTTTGACTGATTGGGGATTTTTCTTTGAAACGGTTGTTAAATATATCAAATCATATATATCGATTGAGGTATATACGCTTAGAGGCTTATGTATATCCTTTATTTATAGCATGCACGTATTCCCTTAAATGTCAAAGAATCTCTCTTCTTTCAATGACTTTGGGTTTTATATGGAATGCTCCAACCAATTAAAATCAGTTCATGAACTTCCAATGTTATAGTTTATTTAATTTCATATGGGGTTACCAATTTAATGTTTACCAATTTTCTGGGATTTTTGAACATGGAATTTCTTAGCTACTACATATTCATTATTTCTTTTAGCAATTGAGCTACCTTGTCCATCACCAATTAAACTACCATACTACAAAGCATAATTTATTTTCAACAAAGAAGTTGATTTAAATTTAAATAGAGATGGTTCTAATAATTTTCCTTAACAATTTAAAATGAACTTAATTAACAACATTTTATTAATATTATTTAAAAATGAAATTTAATTACTTTCAAAAATTTATATATTTCAATATTAATATTTTCTATTAAGTTAAATATATATTATATTAAAAAAACGTGACAACATTAGAATGCTTTATAGTTATTTTCCATTCATTAAAAAAAATGTTATATCTTGATAAAAATATTTTCAGTAGCAAAAAGATTTCCATCGATGATTTTATCTCATAATTTATACATTTCACGTTCCATATATAAAAATTTATTTTAGATTAATCAAAAAATTTCTAGTAGAGTTAGTTTCCATTTTTTATTTTATTTATTGGGTTGAGTTACTCATTGTGTAAGGACCTGCGGTCCGAGAACTCACTGCTGATTGAAGTGCGACTTGAACGACGAGTTATGGAAGCTCTATGACCATCGCGTGAGGAGACATAGGATAAAATGCTTGGATGGGTTGAGCGACCATGTTTATATGGTGGAAAGCATGGGCGTTCACGACATGAAGCCGATGGTTGGAAGTAATGGTTTAGGGCATTGGTTGACAGGCCGACCAAGCTGCAAGCATAGACAAAACGTGGTGGTTGAATTTAAACAAGGTCGAGCGAGGATATAGCACGGCCACTTGTGGAGTGTATATACTATACGCATGATGGCTCATTTGAATCATCGCTCATTGCTCATCCCAACAACTTCGCTCATGAAGAAGAGAAAGGCACAAAACTAAGGTGTGGATGCAACAAAGAAGATGAAGGCATAGTTTGGTGATGTGTCTATTCTTGGGCAAGGCCGCATGAAGTTAAGTGTCGTTTCTTGGTTTGGGTGAAGGGTGTGGGTAAAGGAGCACCTACTGGTTGGAGAAGGGCATGCACGGGTGTGTGGCGCCTAAGGTGTGCAAAGGAGTGCTCAACGGTGAAACTAAGGGTGAATGCCTGGTTTGTGCGACGACTTGGCATGGGTTCTTGAGGGACTCGGGTGAGCACCCGCCCATCGTGCAAGTGTGCAAACACTTGGAAGTTGGTGACAGGTACTTGCAGGTGAAGGAAGTTGGTTTCACGTTCAAGTGGAACAAGAGCTGGGTCAGGTTGCAGGGAACTTGGAGAAGGCTGAAAGGCAAAGATGGTGGATGAACCTACGACAGGTGAATCTAGCCATAATGCAGGTGAAGTCTTCCGGTACAAAGCATTGGAACAAATCGGTTGATGGAGTTCTAACTGGGTTTCGATGAATGCTCAAAACATGAAGATTCGAGAAAGCTATTTGGAACTAAGGAGGGAACTTGAAGAACTCAAAAGCCAATGCGGAAGTACAACAAATGTTGAACTCAAGGAACTTGATGAGGAGATCTGACAACGCGGTCTTGGTCTTCAAGAGCTCTTGGATGAAAGAGCCCGGTTAAGGAAGAAAAGTGCCACGGTGGAAGACGAAATCAAGAAAATTGAGGAAGAGATAAAGAAGAAGATTCTTGGTAAGAAGATAATTGTAATTGAGTAGGAAGAGCTCGACTACATTGACAGGCTGGGGACTCACTACCGAGACAATCTAGAGGATGTTCGGAAGCTTAGTTCTATGAAGGTAGTCAATGGACACTTGGTTGGTGCACTTGAGGAGAATGCGATGGAGGACAAGCTTGAAGGGAATCAAGCTAAACTAGGATCGAGCTGCTTAGAAGAGCTAAGCAAGGAAGTGAAGTACCTTAGAAGGAATTTCAAATTGGAGCACAAGCCAATTGACACTTTTGAGGCTGAATTCTTGAGGAAGGTTGCTGATGTGAGGCATAAGCTAAAGCGGACAAAAGGAGGTGATTGCTTGAAGCTGAGTTTTGTGCAAGTGACCGTGAAGGGCAAGAGATTTGTAGCTTTGGTGGATACGGGAGCTACTCATAGCTTCTTAAGTAGGAAAGCAAGAAAGTCTTTTTGGAAGAAAGCAAAGATGGAGAGGGAATGGAGTGCTTTCAAAGTAGTCAACTCTACCATGAAAGATGTTATTGGTGTCATGGAGAACACTCAGGTGAAAGTGGGATCGTGGTTTGGAATGTTGGACTTAAGGATCGTGGACATGGATGATCATTCTATGTTGTTGGCACAAGATTTCATGAGGCTTGCACAAGCCATACCAATGATGTACTAGGACATTCTCCTGATCACAGCTGGGGGAAGAACCATGTCGGTTTTGATGAATAGAAGGAGTTGCTTGGGGTATAGACTGAGGATGAATTCTATGACTTTGTATCCCAAAGATCCGAATGTGAAGCATGAGGATGTGGAACAAAGAGGAATTGGGAGTATGATTCAAGCAACGAAGGAAGAGAAGCTGATTGACTTCATTGCAAGAGCAAGGAAGAATGAAATAAGTGAGAGGGAAATCTAAGGAATCTTGAAGCACTTGATAGAGACATCTTGTACTAATGATCTTGACAATGGAGTTGTGGAAGAAGGAAGTCTGAGTACTAGTTCAGAGGTAGTGGTTGGAGAAGATTATGGAGGTAGAGATCCGGCTGGTATAGTGGATTTTTGCAGGTATGCTATGGGCATATATGACTTTCAGTTGATGAAAGCCAAGCTTGGAGAGCTTGGATGTACATTTGAGGAGATTGAGGTTTTGCACAGATACTTGAGGACACAACATCAATGTGATACATGGGTGGATGAGAGTCAGGGATGAAACTTCCTAGCCCTCCTTTCTCTATAGACAACCTTCGATATGGGTTGGTGCAGGCGCCTTGATTGGAAGGGGTTGCACCACCTTAGCAAGGGGCCTTGGGAGGAGGCTTTTTATGACAGATTGCAGACTTAGATGCAGATGGCCAGATGTTGGGATGGAGCCTACATGGGTTGGACATCATGGACAACTAGAGTCATGGACATCAGGTTGGGGACATTGAGCATGACAGCTATGCAGGGACATTATGCAGGAGCATGTGCAGAAGTGTCACTCATGGAAATTCTATGGGGAATGTCGAAGAAAAGGATGTTGTGCAGATGTTGTTGTGACATGGATATATATGAGCCAGTGGAAAGGTTGCACACTCTTGTGCAACAAGGCCATGGGCTGAACATCTTGCAGATGGGATGGAGATTCCATAGACCTGAGCATGGGAGTTGGATAGATTCTTGATGAGTTTGAGATGTAGCAGAAGTCAGGGAAAGACTTATGGTTGCATAAGGATGTGCATTCTTGTAGTTTGGGCGTATGGTTGGATTAGCTACCCAACTAGTTCGAGTCATGAGGGGTACTAGTGTGCAGAGTTATGTTGGCGTTAGTTGAGACAGGTTAATGCATGGCAGAGATGTGTCAGTGTTGGTTCTACACATGGCAGGGAGACTACGGGAAGGAGGGAAAGACATGATGGAGATAGGAGTTCTACATGTGTTGCAGGGATGTTTGTAGTATGTGGAGGAGTTGATGTCATGGATAAGAATGTTTGGATATAAAAATCTTGGTCTTGGTGGATGGCTACCAGGATGGCATGTTGTCGAGGATGAAAATGACTTTAGGTGGAGGAGGATGTAAGGAACTACGGTCTAAGAACTCACCACCAATTGAAGTGCGACTTGAATGACGAGTTATGGAATCTCTATGACCAACGCGCGAGGAGACATAGGATAAAATGAGTGGATGGGTTGAGCGACCATGTTTATAGGGTGGACAACATGGGCATTCGCGACATGAAGTCGATTGTTCGAAGTAATGGTTGAGGTTGTTGGTCGATGGGCCAACCAAGTTTCAAGCATAGACAAAATGTGTTGGTTGAAGTTAAACAAGGTCGGTCAAGGATATAGCACGACCACTTGTGGAGCGTATATACTATACGCATGATGGCTCATTTGAACCATCACTCATTGCTCATCACAACAACTTCACTCATGAAGAAGAGAAAGGCACAAAACTAAGGTGTGGATGCAACAAAGAAGAGGAAGGCGCAGTATGGTGATGCGCCCGTTCTTGGGCAAGGCCGCATGAAGTTAAGTGTCATTTCTTGGTTTGGGTGAAGGGTGCAGGTAAAGGAGCGCTCGTCAGTTGGAGAAGGGCGTGCACGGGTGTGTGGCACCTGGGTTGCATGAAGGAGCGCCTGACAGTGAAACGAAGGGTGAACGCCCGATTTGTGCAACGACTTGGCACAGGTTCTTGAGTGACTCGGGTGAACACCCTCCCATCATGCAATTATGCACAATGTGACTTTTGGTGAAGTGGTGAGATTTTGAACGAATGTGTGTCTCAAGTAGAGGCACCCATGTGTGGCAACTTGGAGGCGGGCCCAAGTTGGGAAAACAACACGATCGTGTGACAAGGTGAACAAAGGGTTGGTGAGTCGTGTGGAGGTGTCGATGAGCTAGGCAACCGAGTTTTGCTGAAGATTGTAAATTTGGCTAAATACGAAACTTGGGGTTTCCAAGTATAATTGTAAAGCTTGTAACTTGTAAAAAGACTATATCATATATTGTTGGGTAGACTCATTGTTCAGGGAGTTTCCCCTCCCTTTATACTGTGCAATTGTGTTCTTCATGTTAGGATATTTCGACACATAGGAAATAGTTAAGTTCAACTTGGTCTAGTATAGAGTTAGGTATAGAGTTAGATAAAGTGTTTTTCTTTACCGTTGAACATTTTGTAACTTACAATCCGACGGTTCATTCTCTGCTCGGTATTACCAACACTTGATCCGTGGCTTGACACCCGATTGGTCCATGAATTCTATTTAAAGCGCATGGAGGGTCATTTGTAGGTTAACCATGCATGAGAGAAGCTTATGTAAATTTTCATTCTTTTATTAATAAATTGCCTGTAGTAGCCACGTTGGCGCAGGCCGTGGACTGTTTCCCTCTCTGAGGGTCTTAACCACGTCAAAATACTGGTGTATTGATCTGTGATCTGTTTGTGAGCGGTGTCCTTTTAGTGTTATGTCTGAGGAACTTACCCTGTAAATTCCTACATGGTATCAGAGCTATTTGAGGGCCGCGTCCGTTGGTGATCCAAATCTGAAGCCGGTAGAACTGCATGCGGCTGTCGTTTCCTAGATCTACTGTTTCTGACTGTTTTCGGGCCGAGAGGACTGCTCTGTTGTGTTCGGAGCATCTGTTCCAGTGAGGAACCCCTTTCGTTTCACTCGAAAAGGTTTCGGGTAGCCCTATCTGCGTCATTTTTAAGATCTGGAGGTATACAGTCTTTATTTGCAGTTTACTGTTATTTTCTCTCTGCTTATTTTGGTTTCGGTTTATTTAGTTTTTTTTTAACCGGATCTATACCTTTCATTTCTGCGTATGCTCTTTGCCCTGCGACTCTGTGCGATCTGGGCAAATCAGAAATAGAAAGGAAGGATTTTTTTTCTCATGCGTATGCTTTTTTCCCTGCACCTTAGTGTGATCTCGGAAAATCAGAAACATTGAGAAAAATATTTAGTTTTTCGGCTAAAGCTAACTTTGACAATTTTTTTTAAATATTTAGTTTTTTGGGTAAAGCTAACTTCGAGCCATAAGGTTCGTTTTTCTTGCATGTCCGTGTTGGGTTTTGTGTTTTGTGTTTTGTAGGGAAAAAGAGGTTTCTCAAGGCAAGCACTCAACCCAAAGCCCCCCTCTCTCTCTCTCTCTCTCTCTCTCAAATTTTTTGTATAGATCAATTGGTTCAAAGCTATTTTAAGAGAGTAGAGGTCTTGGGTTCAAATCTCCATTTTGTGGGGGCGTTTTTTTTCATTCCCGCACATTCGCGCACTTTGCCGGCAACTTCAACAATTTTTTTTCAAAAAGCCATAACTTCTTCATCCGGAAGCCTTTTTCAGAGCCGTTTTTTTTAAAACAGCCTAATTTTTCGAGATCTATCCATTGGAACACTTACTTTCAGCATCTTTAGCTTCAGTTTTTTTTTTTAAATGGAAATTCCATGCCAAGTCATTCTTGACAGCACTAACTACTTCCAATGGGTATCCTACATGGAAGATTTACTTAGAAGTAAAGGTCTCTACAGAATAGCCACGGGCCAAGAGAAAAAACCAAAAGATGAAGAAAAGGTTGCAAAATGGGAAAATAGACAAGATCAAGCACGTGGTTTGATAGGGATGTCTATTTCTCCTGATCTTAGATTCCATATTGCAGAACTTGATACTCCTCATGAAGCATTGGAACAAATCACTAAAGTTTTTGGGATTAAAAATGGAATTAGAGCCCATCAACTTGAAAATGAGTTGCTTACATTGGATCCTAATAATTTTTCTTGCATTGAAGATTTCTTGTCCAAATTCAAGACCCTTAGATATCTCTTGGAAGGTGTTAAGGTTAAGAAAGAAGATAGTAAACTTATTTATTCCATCCTTACTAAGTTGGGACCAGCCTACTCTGTATTTGTTTCCACCTTCCATTCTACAAGGGAAGCTTTCATTTTTCAAGGAAAAGACTACAAGGCCCCTTCCTTGACTCTTTTTGTGATTCTTTAATAAGAGAACAAGAAAAACTCTTACACCTTGGTCTTCTTAATCTTGGAAACTCTTCCAAGAAAGCGTTAGCCGCCCAGCAGCAACCAAATTTAAAGA
>APFE031095253.1:0-16666 GCA_000404065.3 Pinus taeda | reverse complement strand
GACTTGCGCCAAAAATAGCCTGCGAGCCCACTTAGTGAAGGCGACTCCTTTCCACTAAGCTCCATCATCTTGTTGCATTCTCAACAAGCATTTCTTGTTGCACACTTTTCAACATCTTTTATGAGTGCTTTTGTAATGGATGCAATCTGTTTTAATTCTAAATTTTCCATTATGGGATGGAAGTGGATGTTCAAGACCTGCTTCCTATCCATGTGTACCATAAGACATTGTGGAAATCTCAGCTTCACCCCTATTTTTATAAAATTTGTCAAGGATTCATGCTACCCATCCATAAAGAAATATATAATAGAACCGCCCCTAGGTTTTCTAAAGAGGCCGAAGTGGATATCTTGCCAGTAGCCAGATGGTTTGGGGAGGATACATTCACCTATATGAAAGTATTGGGGAGCATTTCTTCACCGCATGTTCTCCCATATTACATCCCCGACAAATTATTGGCCAGAGAAATAGCTTACCAAATAGTAGGGGAAGGTGGATTAAGCAAAGGACTGAACGAATAAAGAAGGCCATTTGGCCTACATTTCTATTACAATGCGGTGCATTTGTGTAACATGATTTTGGACATGCATGCAAACAAGCAGAGATTATTAAATCTTTGAAATTAGCTACATTTTTGGGAAGGCAGTATGACTCGGGCGACACTGTTAAGACATTTATTAGTATGGTGAAAGTAAAACCATTCACCCATGAAGGGGACCCCTTTGATGAACTCTTCCTACAGGCAGAAACATACTCACAGTGTTGCATTTAGCATCGACACTTTTTACACCAGATGATCTTAGAGATTTCCATGTATATAGGGAGAAAAGATTATGTAAGGTCCCATTAGACCTATTGTAGATAGAACCAATAAGGGAGCGAACTTCGAGCGTAAGCTTGGATGACAGCTCCAAAGAACACTCTGAAGAATAAACCCAATAGAGATCTACGCACGAGTCAGAGAAATCATAGCAGCAATATGAAAATGGAGGAGGACATACAAATAATGAGTCTGGAAAGGACACAGCTGGAACTACAGAGGAAACAATCGAGAAAACTTCAACAAAGAAACAAGAATAAATTGTCTTTGCATCAACTCAGTCAAGAAAGAGCCCAATTATTGACTTGGAGTAGGAATGGAAACATGTCAACAAGAAGCTTCACACAGATTCAAACCCTGAGCAAAAATCTAAGATACAAACTCCTAAGCAAATCCAACACAAGTCAAATCTGGAAATGGTAGAGGAAGGAGTTAAGGACACTCAAAATGTTGAAATCATTCCTATTACGCACGCTTCAGAAATTGTTTTGAGAGTTTAAGAATACCTCCACTAGATGTATTTTATATTCCCACCCACAAAGTTGTAGTCAAGAGACAGAGGAAGAAAATAAACATAGATGTTGTAGCTGTTACAACTTCTGAAAATGAACCAATGGAAATCTTTTGGAAGGACTCGCCAATGGACCCATCTGAAAATCTCACAAAATTGTCACAATACACAGAAGCTTATGCCACAATAAATATTGACAAAGTGACAAAGGTCCAAATACTTCTTAAGGAAAAAGAACAAAGAATTATGCTGTTAGAACAACAATTAACTTAAGAAAAATCCAATTAACAAGTGGAATTACAAGTAGCCCATCTCTAGTAGGAATTTGAACAAAAGTGAACCCAACATCAGGCCAACCTAGCAGAAAGAGTTGCGTAGATACAAGATATAACAAATAAGTTTAAGGATAAACCACCAATCGATGAGTTCATAAAGGAAGCGCTCAATCTTAACTCCCAACTAATTCATCAGAAGGAAGTACTTTTCCAGAAGATTTCTCAGATAAGTCCTTACTACAAAATGAAAGATAAGCTAACAATCCAAGTTGTTGACATGAGACTTGAGTATGATGAAATCCTTAAAAGGATTTCTGACTCTATCACCTTTCAAGAATCAGAGGATGGGAGAAAGGTTGATCTGCCGAAACTGGAGGAATCTCACAAACACATCCCTTTCACAGATTGGGATTCTCGGTTGAAGCAAGTAGGAAGGGAAAAAATGATAGCAGTGACAATAGTAAAAAACATAATTGAAACCATCAACGAAAATATGCATGGCACCAACCTGGTTACAGAATGTTTACCAAGATTTATTCTAAATGTGAAACAGCTAGAGCAACAGTGGAAGCAAGCAGTGCAGGAAGAGGAGGAGGTGATCAGACAGTTAAGCGGGCTGAATTGGGAAGCATACTGGTAGTTTTAGTGAAACCATACAGTCAGTGGATGACTTTGAGGTGCTTAACAAACTCAACAAAAATATGGTGCCAGCACTAACAGATGCTATATTTATTGCGCAGTTATAATCTGCGATCGACCAACCAATTCAGCTAAAGCTTGTGACATATATTTGCAATCTTAGAGATCAAGTACAAACGATTTAGTCACTTAGTTTATTTTTATTTTAGTTTTATTTTCACATAATTTGAGGAAGTTCATTTAAACCTCCTTAGCTATTTTTTGTAATACTCTATTTTAGGACCTATAGTTTAGTATTTATGTAACAACCTTGGTGAAAATTCCATGTAAAAATATATAAATACCACGGACGACTGGGACCTGTATTCCAAGATGAATGGTGGGAAAGACATCCTAGGGGGTGTTCATTTGGTTTTTTATGGCTATGGAAATTGGTAAAGGAAATGGCTAAGGTATTAAAGAGGCAAAAAGGTATTTTGGCACATTTATTTATGAAAATAGTGAAAATTAGGAGAAAAGGAAGGTGAAAGTTCACATTTTGCATGTGAGGAGGAAATTGAAGGAAAATAATGGAAAATGAAGAAAATAGAGGCCTCATTAATAAAAAGTCTTATGAGGATCAGTGGGCAAGACTTGGTCAGATCATTTTTGGAGCTCTCTCATTACTCTCTCTCTCTCTCTCTCTCATACTCTTAGTTACTTAGAGTTTTCTTGGAGCACTCTTGGAGGGGGTGGCATACTTGGATTCTTGGAGCAAGAAGGAAAAGGAAGAGCAGGAAAGCATAAGAAAGCATTGACATCAACAACTACATCAAATTTTCCTTTAGGTACCAAGTTGCATGTAGGAGTTCTTCACTATTTTTGGCATGCATGGCACATGCATGTGGTTTCTTAGTTATGATCTGTCATTAACATGGAGGATGGTCAGGATTGACAACGGATTGCCTAGCCTTGCCATTTCCTGGATAGCCATGGTGATTGTTGGTTTACTTTCATTGCTTTGTTTTGGTTGGTTCTGATTTTTACATAGCTTGGGTTGAGTTACTAGTCCTGGAAGCCCTGGTTGAGAAAACACTCTGGAAGCCCTATAACATCTTTAGTTGAGTTACTAGTCCTAGAAACCATGGTTGGACAAACACTCTGGAAGCCCTTGGCGGGTTGAGTTACTAGTCCTGGAAGCCTTGGTTGGAAAAACACTCTGGAAGCCCTGTATAAGTTGTGAGTTGAGTTACTAGTTCTAGAAGCCTTGGTTGGAAAAACACTCTGGAAGCCCTAGAAGGCTTGAATGGAGACCAATATGATGATGGTTTTTGGTGATGTTCGACCGTGAGGTGGAATCACTGTTTAATGGGTTGAGGTGGGTGGCCTCTGGAAGCCCTAGATGAGTTTTGATTGATGTGTTCTATGAGATCCCACATTCATGATTGGCATATGGCACAGGGGTGATTGGCTAAAGAGAGACTTGGCTCAGCCAATCTATGGTCAGGTGGAATGTGGTAGTCCCATCACTAGTTGGTTCATTACATTTATTAATGAAAAAAATTCATTCCCTTGATTTTGATGTTTAAATGTACTGATGTATATATGGATTTTGATGGATAATATGTTTATTGTATTTATGTTTCTATTTTTTTTTTTATATATGCACATTTACCCCAAAGGTTGTAATAGAGTGGTATCAGAGGCATGGTTAAAACACTTGGACTCGATGGGCTCTATCATAGGTGAAATGAAGAACAAAGATTAACTTTTTAGACCTTTCTGTCATATCTGTTATAACTTTTATTCTATGGAATATTAGAAGTCGAAAATTTGTCCATACTGAAGGTAAATCCGACTGATAATGTGGTAAAAATTTCATATATTGGTTCACAATACTTTAGGAATTATGATCTAAGGAAGATGACCTTCCTGAATGCACCTTTAAACAGGTCATGTTGGCATTTATGCAATAGCTTTTCTTATGTAGACTTTCCAAAGCTGAAAAATTGTCCACATTGAGGGTAAATACCATTAATTATGTGGTATCCATTTTAGATATTGGGTCACAATATTTTAGGAGATATGAGCAGAGAGAGTTGACCCTTCTAAATGCTCCTAAAATTAGGTCTCAAACATGTCACACTGATATTTTTGTCATAACTTTTATTATGGGCACTCTCAAGAGCTAAATTGTTTTCCACAATGAGAGGAAATCCCACTTATATTGTGATAAAATTTTCAGAGATTTATTCGCTATATTGTAGGAGATATGACCAGTGTAAATCGAGCTTTCTGGATACTCCTAGAATTGTGCACCAAATATGATTGTGTTGGTATTTTTGTTATAACTTTTCATCTATGAAATCTCAGAAGTTGAAACTTGAACCATAGTGAGGAAAAATACCACTGATCATATGGTTCAGTTTCCTTAACTTGTACTACTACATTTTAGGATATATGCATTAAATCATTCACTATATTAGTTTGCATGTAAAGTGTTTGATGAAATGCTTAAATGGTTCAATGATTAATTGCATACAAACTGTTTGATAATATTCCCCAATGAGTATGTTTTTTGTGGTTGGGGATAGTATTGATTTGTAATAGTATTCTTGTAGTTGATATATTCTTACTTGTATGCAAATAGTTTGCTATATTAGTTTGCATGTAAAGTGTTTGAAGAAATGCTTACATGCAAATGTAATAGTATAATAGTTGTTTGAAGAAAAATGTAAAAGTATGGTAATTGTTTGAAGAAAACGTTATTTTTTTGGATGGGATAGTATTGTAGTGTGATAATTGGATGTCGCTAATCTATGCCTATTTTCATGCAAAGAATTGAAGAGTTGCATGTAGGGAATTTGAAAGGTTGCATGCAAGGAATTTCAAAAGTTGCATGTAAGGAAATGGAAAAGTGGCATGTTTTTAGTTATTATGTTACAAGTGGAATAAATGAAATGTTTTTGACTTAGTCTCATACAAATGTATGATAAATAAAAATCAATTTATTTTCAAGTGTGGTTAAATTTAGTAGAGCTTTGGAGATTCCATTTCCATAATTGGACATTGGAAATCACACCATTATAGTAGCTTCCTCCTTCTACCTTAGTGTGGACCATGGATAGTAATAGGGTATGCTGATAGGTTGTTATATTGGTAAATGCTGATTTCAAATTAATAGACATGATGTCTTCATTTTTAGAACATGTGACTGACTGTGTATGAATTATATGCCGCTTACATGTTGCTTTCATGTTACCTACTTACATCCTTGTATGTTAGGTTACGTTTTTGAATATTTTGATTACATGTATCAGTCTTGTAGGTTGATTACAAGAATTGATCTCTTATGTTTGACTACATGTGTTTATGCATAGGTGTAGTTGATTTGTCATTTCGTATGCATATTGTTGGTTGCATGTGGTAATGTTCACAATGGAGTAATGGTTGTTGTTATGCATGTATGGTCTTGGTTATGATTATGCATGTATAGTAGGCAAAACATGCCTTGTGAAGTCATTGTATGCAATTTAGGTCATCATGGTGCTATTGGATGTTATGATGCTATTGTGTTGGCTGAGATAGAGCAAGAGATGCAAATCATTATATGAGGTTGTGACATTGGACTTTGGGATAAGTGTAGATCGTCATACATGTATTGTATGTTTGACATGCAGGTATGTAAGTTAAGGATTTTATATGCATTAGATTTATATACATTAGGTTTATGAACATGTATTTGATGTTATGGTTACATTCATGATAGATGTTAGATGATTAGTGTGGTTATATGCACATGTCAGATAGTCAAGAATGATAGTAACATTGTATGCATTGCTATTGTTGTTTTATATTAGATAACTTGATGATTATGTTGTATGTTTTTTATGAGTATGGTATATAGCTTATTGTTGTTATATGCTATTAACTTGGTGATTAGGGTCATTCATTGAGATATTGATGTTATAATTTGGATTGGTCATATGCGTGATGGTTATGTTTGTTGCCTTGAAGATATTTATGCTATATGTATTGTGTTAACCTGGTTTGACCTATGCAGATGGTTATGGTTGCGATATTCAGGTATAAACTGACATATTTGTGAGATGGTGTCATATTAATCTAGATTTTCCTTGCATATGTGTGAATGATAATTGTGTATGAGTTTACAATGTGCACATGTTAGTTAGATATTGTTATGGATATCATGATCTTATGAGTGCTTGAGTTTACATGTTGTAAAATTATATCTTGCTAACTAGATTGATAATGCAAAAAAGATAGCCTCCCCTAAGGTATACTATGGTATGAGTTTGCTTATGTATTATACTTGGTGTTTCATAGTTGATTACGTCATGTATTTGGTATTTGAGTGTTCGGTGCCTATTATGTCGTCCAATTGATTTATTTAAAATGGTATGTTTGCAAGTGGTTGAATGATTGATGAATTTCTTAATATGAGCATATGTTCAAATGATTCTGTTTTAAGATGATATTACTAACATGTATGTGTTGAGACAGTTGATATGTACTTGAATGTAGTCGCTAGTTGTAGCATTACGTCTAATAACTATGGATTATGACATGATTGTTTGTAAAAGTTGATTTCAAATTGATAAATATGATTGTCTTGATATTTGGAAGATGTGGTTGACATGTGTAAGCATGATGCAGGGAGTTGGCAAGAGAGGTTGCCATGAAATCTTGAAGAAGGCTCGGGTGAGATTTCCCTGGGAACCATGGGGAATGAGTCATGATGTTTGTTTTTAGTCTTGTTCTTTTGGTATTTTATGAATTGTTGAGCTTGATTTGTGGCTTTTTTTATGTCTAGTGTATGGCCATATCACTTTGTTTGCAGAGTCATGTTGTTATTGGTTTTTATGGTCTTCTTCTTGTTTGTCTCTTGTCTTGCCTTTTTTATGTTTTGAGTCTTGGGAATTGGTTGGGAAAGAGGAAAGTTGATGGAAATCAGGAGAGATTTTGGGTACCCAACCGATGATATAAGACCCAGATGAAGCTATGTGCATGAGTAAGCGTAGCGGAAGGTAAGGCTATGATATTTAGTTGGACTGGCTGGGTCCATTGTGGTAAATGGATGGTAGCAGTATAGTCATGAGAAAGGTAACATGAAAAGGTAAAGTAAATGGATTTGAGGTGTCGTATGCTTTGAATATGTTGGGAATTGTTGCTCTCAATTCTTATACATAAATAAGAAATTTCTCTTAACCTAGATCTTATGTTATCTAGTAATTATTTTATGATCATCATTATGTTGAAGCTTATATATGTATACATGTATGAATGTATGTCATTGTCTAACTGATCACGATTGCTTTATGTTAACGTTTATATATGTATGTATGTATCCATGTATCTATGTTACTATCTAATAGGGTTGTCAAGGATCATTCTTATGGAGGAATGATTGCTTATGTAGGAGAAAAACATGAAGAGGTTCTTGGCCTTAAGAGGAATCATTTGGGAAAAATAGCCACGACAAATATACGAGGTCAGTATCATGTGGATAGGATTTGATATTGTATACTTGTATTATGCCTATGTCTATGTTATAACAGGTAATGTTGAAGGATACATCAACAAAGTGAAAACAGTGTGGTCTGCAGCATGTTGGGACAAGCATGCGTAAGACACTAGAAACAAAGCTACTTGGCAGAGACAATGCAGTTGGGATGTGTGGTACTACTGTTATGCATATGTTGTATATTTTGTACATGTTTCAGCTGTGATTTTGTACGCATGCGGTGTAGTGCATATATAGCGTGTGTACATGTTATTTATGTGATGTTATGTAATGGGTGTTAGTATAGATAGTCTTGTATGAAAGTTGCATATTCAGTCATGGTATAGATGGTTCTATGTACATGTTGGATATATGGTGCAATGTACATATTGTATTGTGTGCATGATGAATACGCAGTGTTTTGTGCATATGGTGCTATGCGCATGTTGGCTATTTAGTTTTGTGTACAGATGATACTATGTACGTGTTGGATATGCAGTGCTATGTACAAGTGGTGTTGCGTGCATGTGGTACATTGGTACTATGTACATATGGTGTGGTGTGCATGATCGTACAAGTGGTGTTGTGTGCATGTGGTGCTGTGTACATATTGTACAAGTGGTGTTGTGTGCATGTGGTGCTATGTACATGTCGTGCATATGGAGTTGTGTACATGTGGCGTCGTCTACATGTCGTGCGTGTGGTATTTTGTACATGTGGTATTGTGTACGCACTGTATAGTGGTACAGTGTACATGTGGCATCATGTACACGTTGTGCAGGTGGTGCCATGTACATGTGATGTTGTGCACACATTGTGCAAGTGCTGCAGTGTACCAGTGGTACTGTGTACATGTTGTACATATGGTACTGGTGTACATGTGGTATTGTGTGCATGTCATTGACGTTGTGTTATGGGCATGGGGTACTATGTATGTGCATCATGTAGTCATGGTATTGTGGCTTGCGTACTCATTGTATTGAACTCTGTGTAGTTACATGTATTGAGTGGTATTGCACATCAAGTATAGATGATGCACTATGTTGTACACTGGGTGTAGGTGTATGTGTTGTACGTTAAGCGTAGATGCATGCGTTGCATGGAGTTGCATGTTGTATGTGGCCGTATGTGTGTGATGCACACTATGCATATGTGCACATGGTTGAGGAGAAGGAACTGGATGTTTGTCGGGTGCGTTAACCAATCCATTGTGTTACAAAAAGAACCAAGGTAGAAGTAAGGATCAATGAAGGATAAGTATTGGTATTGTATTTCAGTTTTAGTATGCATGTGATTTATGATTCTAACCCATGATAATTACATGTGATATAAGATTTTTATTTATAATGGTTACATGTCATTTATGATTTTGATGGTTATGTTTGAGCTAGCCTGATGTGATATTTTTATACATGTTGACTTGGTCAAATATGCTAGTTTGACTTGTTGTGATAGGAAGAAAACATGATTAAAAATGTACCTTAGTAACGAGCTACCAATGAGGTATGATGTGAATTTATTTTAATTTATTTTAAAACTGATGGAAGCTATGTGCGTGGTACAGGAATCATGAACATGTCTGATTGGGTAGTTGAAATCAACTACAAGAACTAGCAGCTTGATATGGTGGTTTGGTGGTTTCTTATGGTGGTTTGGTAGTTGCCTTATGATGGTTTAGTATTTGATTTATGTTGGTTTAGTATATGCTTTATGGTGATTGATATATGCTTTATGATGGTTGATATATGCTTTATGATGATTTGATATATGCTTTATGTTGGTTGATACATGCTATATGATGTTTCAATAAATACCTTGTGATGTTTTGGTAGATGCTATATGATGGTTAGTGTATGATTGATATATGTTTGGTATATGATTTGGCATATGTTTTGGTATATATATTTTGATTAGGTTTTTATATGTACACCTGTGTATGGATGCAAATACCATAACGAGTTGTGTTATAAGGCTCCACTATGCGGTATGGGCGTTATGTTATTATGCTATCATGTGGTTATGTTATCATGATGTTATGATGTCATATGAGTTTTTAAGCAGGGTGATCATTGTAAATACCATAATGAGCTATGTTATAAAGCTCCATTATGTGGTATGTTGTCATGTTGTCATGATCTTTTGATTTTATGCAGATATTTCATTGTAAATACTGCAATGAGCTGTGTTATAAATCTCCATGGGCAGTATGTTTTGTTTTCAAAAGTCTTTTGGTTATAGGTATCATTGAACACCAAGGATGGTGTTCCCCCAAGGGGGAGAGTTCTGTAACATCCCTGGTGAAAATTCCATGTAAAAATATATAAATCCCACAGATGATTGGGACACGTATTCCAAGCTGAATGGTGGGAAAGACATCCTAGGGGGTGTTCATTTGGTTGTTTATGGCTAAGGAAATTGGAAAAGGCGTGGCTAAGGCATTAAAGAGGCAAAAAGGTATTTTGGCACATTTATTTATGAAAATAATGGAAATTAGGAGAAAAGGAAGGTGAAAGGTCACATTTTTCATGTGAGGAGGAAATTGAAGGAAAATAATGGAGGGGGTGGCATTCTTGGATTCTTGGAGCAAGAAGGCAAAGTAAGAGCAAGAAAGTAGAAGGCATCGGCATCAACAACTACATCATATTTTCTTGCAGGTACTGAGTTGCATGTATGAGTTCTTCATTAGTTTTGGCATGCATGGCACATGCATGTGGTTTCTTGGTTATGATCTGTCATTGGCATGGATGATGGCTGAGATTGATAGTGGATTGCCTAGCTATGCCATTTCCTCGATAGAAATGGTGATTGTGGGTTTACTTTCAATGCTTTGTTTTGGTTGGTTCTCATTTTTCCATAGCTTGGGTTGAGTTACTAGTCTTGGAAGCCCTGGTTGAACAAACGCTCTAGAAGTCCTGTAACAACTTGGGTTGAGTTACTAGTCCTGGAAATCCTGGTTGGAAAAATGCTCTGGAAGCCCTTGACAGTTTGAGTTACTAGTCCTGGAAGCCTTGGTTGGAAAAATACTCTAGAAGCCCTGTATAAGTTGTCGGTTGAGTTACTAGTTCTAGAAGCCTTGGTTGGACAAATTCTCTAGAAGCCATGGAAGGCTTGGATGGAGACTAATCTGATGACAGTTTTTGGTGATGTCCGATTGTGAGGTGGAATCACTGTTTGATGGGTTGAGGTGGGTGGCCTCTAGAAGCCTTGGATGACTTTTGATTGATGTGTTCTATGAGATCCCACATTCATGCTTGGAATATGACACAAGAGTGATTGGATCAAGAGAGACTTGGCTCAACCAATCTATGGTTGGGTGGAACGTGGTAGTCCCATCACCGGTTGGTTCATTGCATTTATTAATGAAAAAAAACATTCCCTTGATTTTCATGTGCAAATGTATTGATATATATATGGATTTTGATGGTTGATATGTTTATTTTATTTATGTTCGTATTACGTTTTTTTTATATGCACATTTACCCCGGAGGGTGTTACAATTTAAACCCCTCTCCTGCATTTAGAGAGGGTTCTAGAAATTTTATCAGAGACATTCTTTGAAACATTGCACTTCTGTACTTTTGAGGAGGTTATGATGGAATGAATGGAACAAGATCTATTTTCTTTCAAATATCTAGCATACTCTACTGAAATTCACTTTTGTACTCTTAGAATGTGTTAGAATGATTGAGACTGGATTAATATTGTTGAAACACATGAGTAGGGCTCGCCATATATGGTACTTTTATCTTATGATCTTTTTTTTATTTATGTATCAGGCAATAACTCTTCTTTAAACTATTTTATGTGTGAAAGTCTGAATTATAGTTTAGCATTATTGCACTTTTGTATGATGTAGGCTTTAACTTTATTCTGAATACATGAATGATTTTATATGTGATATGTCTTTCATGATCATTTTGTCTAACTATTTATCCAAAACGATTATTGTTAAACCATTTCACTTCTTGTTGCAGTTGAATGATCTATATTACTAATTGTTGTAGGAGATCATTATAAATTGCATATTTTATTTAATTTCTGGGTATATTTATAGCTAAATAGTTTTAAACCAGGATATATGCATGTGTTTATTAGTTAGATTAGATTACACTTAGCTCAACCATTCTCCCGTTACAATGTATATCACCCCACCAACACTATCTAAATATTTCTGGGAAACTAGTCCCATTATCCCCAGTCGAAGCCACTACACCAAACGGAAAATGAGTTGCTAACCAAGGCCCAAACTGGGTGGTTTTCCCCCATGTTGTCACAATGATTTTCAAGGCTTCAACAAGGCCTAATAATCCCTTGACTCATTTTGGCAGGATACACAGTAAAGCCCAAGGGAGAAGTCTTAGTTTAGAGCATGGTAATCCAGGTTTGCATTGCAATAAATCTTGAGAGATTGGTCTAGGTTTAGGGCCTAGTGATCCGAGATTGGATTCTGGTAAAGCCTTAGAGATAAGGAGATTGAAAATTCCTCAATGATAGTGATGGTTTCTGGATGGCATTCCAAGTTCGATTTGGTTGTGATTGAAGCACCAATTTTCACATGATCATAGTTTGATGAGGGTGGAGGTGGTTTAACCTTTGGATTTCCTTGGTTGTTCTATGAGATCCCACATTTATTATTGGAATATGGCACGAGGGTGACTGGTTGAAAGAGATATTTGGTTCAGCCATGTCTACAGTCGGGTGGTACATGGAAGCCACGAACCTGGTCGGATTTTCCTATGATTAATAAAATCTAAGTTATCTTAATTTTTCACTGATTTATATGTGGATTTAATGGCTATCATATCTCAGATATTTGTATGGTTTTATGCTAGTTATAAGCATGGTTATATGATTGGTTCATGTCATGGTTATTTCATTTATTTACTTGTAATTCTTGAATGGATGGATGTAAGATCTAATTCATGATATAATAGTTCAATGGAGAAGGAGGTGATCCTTATGTTTCATAAGTTCTTTTAGTTAGTTATGCTATGTCTTGTATCCTAGACCTAGAGGTTGCATTGATGCCAAGTGTTTTTCTGAATGTCAATCCCGATTGGGGATGCTCAGGCCTAGTCCCAAAGTTGATTTTGAGTTATCAACACTGTTATCATGTCTTTGATGGATTATAAATGTTGTAGCAAGTTTTGGGCAGAGGCCAAGATTTTAGGCTAGAAAAGTGGCTCAAATCTCGAGGTCACTGGCACAGGTCCGTTGAGAAAATTCCATAGTCATTGGCACATAGGCCTATGAGAGTGACTTTGGATTGCTGGCCGTTGTCTTGCCTATAATATGAGAGATAAATTGAGTTAAAAGGATTAAAACATCAGTGGGACCTAGGATAGGATGTCTAAGTAGCTGACTTGCCTTCTGCGGGTGTTCTCGCTGATGTGGATGGATTTTTTTGATGTGTTCCATTGATTCCATTTCCTTAAGGTTGCCAAGGAGATTGAATCCCTTATAGTGACCTGTCTCATCACATGTTTGCCCTGGCTAGTTGGTTGCTTAGGTGGACCTAGGAGGAGGGGTGTTATAGATTGGTATCAGAGCATGGTTGTGCTCTCTTTGGGTCATATTTGATACCACAAGTTGGTATTAGAGCATGGTTGTGCTCTCCTTGAGTGAAGGTTCTTGGTCATGCATGCATGCTAGTTGCATGTGTGTCTCTTACACTTGCATTCCATGTGCTTGTTGCATTGCATCATGTTCATCATGATTGTAGTAAGGTTGTCATGAGGAACTTGATGTGATTTTGTGGGATGCATCGTCGAAAGTATATGACTAGTTGCATACATTATATATCACTTACATGTTGATTATATGTTGCTTGACTAAATCCGTGTATGTCAGGTTCATTCTTGAATTTTTTGATTACATGTATTGGTCTTGTAGGTTGATTAGAAGAATTGATCACTTATGCTCGACTACATGTGTTCATACATATGTGTAGCTGATTAGGCATTTCTTATGCATGTTGATAGTTGCATGTGGCAATCTGTGCAATGGAGTAATAGTTGTTGTCATGCATGAGGTCATAACATGCATTGTTGATATGGCTTTGCATTGATGACTGGACCCTAGCTAGAATGATGTTTATGCATTGATGCACTTAACTTTTATATGTCTATATGCTATTATGTTTATGTTATACATGTATCACGTTGATTTGATGATCTTGCAGAAAATGTATCCTCCCAAAATTATAGTAAGGTATCTTGATTTATTGTGATTTGGTTTATCTGACATATTATGCATGGTAGGAAAGAAATTAGATGACTAGAAAGGTGGTAGACAACATAGAATCTCCCTATGCATCAGTTAGGTAGTGTGGTGTGGGGCACTCTTTTGACTTGGTAGACACATTGAGAATCCAGAAGGAAGAAATAAGGAGTTGCAAAGTAGACAATGACAAAACCATGCAAGCACAAGAGAAACAACTAGAGGTGAATGTGATACTACTTAAGAGTTTGTCATATTTACAACGACAGGACCACTTCAAATTAGTTATGGACATGAGGAAAAAACTAATGGGGCATATGGAATAGGTCTCCTAGTAGACATATGGTGGATAGATTTGACACGATCAAAGATGGCAGAATGTTGGACACTTCAGGTAGGAGAGGTGATCGACATAGGTACTATTCTAGTTCTGGTTTTGATAGGCATCGTGATCGTTATCGCTATCATCCTTATAGAAGGAGTGATAAGGGATACTTTCTGGATGAGTTTAAGAAGGAAAAGCCACCTACCTTTGACAGAGATATGAAGTCACAAGATGCAGAAGCATGGTTTCTTGGTATGAGGAAATTCTTTGGATTTCATGATTATTCAAAAAACAAGAAAGAAAAGATAGACATTTTCAGTCTCAAATATATAATGGATATTTGGTTGGAAGACGTGAGATGGTATGCTATTCTTGTTAGTTTTATAATTTTTCTTTTACTTTTCCACATTCTCCCATGCATCAAACATTTCTAAATATTTCTTACATCTCATTGAAACATCATTACCCACATCAAATAGTAACTTTAAACAAACTTTTGCATTTTAGATTGTATATGGTGACCCCATCATCTAATTTTAGGAAATAGAGAGAAAAAGTTATTAAATTTTTGAAAAAATGCATTTTGTCAATATTGCTTTCCTTAACGGGTTTAGCTTTATTTTTTGTGTGTGATATTCGTTCGAATATAATTTGTTGCTATACAGGAGAAGTTAAAAAAATTCATGTATAATGTCAATTGAATTGTTTTGCATTTCCAACTTATTAAGATAAAGAAATGAATTATAAAACATTTATATTCAAACTGCACACATACATCACCTAATTCCATCATTTATTTATATTAGACCTATTTAACATTCATTTTGGTTTGATTTTTGCATAAGAGACTTAATTTTACAAATCAAAACAAAAACATCATGTGTACATAGAAAAAAAATCAAATTCAAAGTGTATTTGAAGGCACGTTCAAATATATTTATGTCTATTTAAAGAAAACTAGACTTATGTATTTACTCCACCCTCTCTGATTCGAATTTAAATAGGAACGCAACAAATTACAGATATAACCTTAATACAAAGATACAGCAGGGATTAAAAAAAAAAAAACAAAAAACAAAAAAACAAAAACAAAAACAAAACAAAAAAAACTTCATTTCATTAATATCAAATAATGAAATATGCTTACAAACATAATGGAAATAAGACTAGATCGGATGATGGTAGCTTATCTCTAAGAAGATATGTGGCAACTACATGCTTTTGAACTATGTTACAATAAGGCTCAAAGGCCTATTTATCATTGAAGAACAAGGGAAAACCATTAACATCCAAAACCCTAACCATAGGAGATGAAGTGCCAAAACTATGGGCCCCATTTGGGTAAATTGGTACATCAACTTCCCGGGGTCGTAACTTTGGCATATGATCTTCATTCGACACTCACAATACCTCGTTAGAAATATATATCTGAGGACTACAAATTTCAAGTGTCCAACATGCACTAAGATTTTTGCTGGTCCCATTTTCCCCAAAAAATGTCACTTAGGACCTCAAAACGGCTCCGGAAGTTCAAGGCTTGAAAAAATGCGAAAAACAGTAAATTGTGCTATAATTAAGTAAACTAAAAAACTGAAAGAGACAATGGTGGGGGTCCAAGTGGAATAGATATGTGGCCACCCACATCCACCTAGATCAATCTACGCCCCTTAGGAAGAAATGGTCCCCATTGTGTTGATTGGCTCCATGAGATTGGGAAACTTTTGCTGATGTGAGTTGTTCTGCAAAGTCTGATGTGTCCAGTAATGGTGGGAAGTATGGCCGAAGTCGGTCCACATTGAACACTGGGTGCAAGCTAATGAATTGGGGAATGTTGCACTCCAAATAATTATCTCCCACGGTCTTGGTAATGGTGTAAGGACCATATCATAGTGGTCTAAGCTTTCGATGGGCTCTGGTAAGGCGTTCTTTCTGCAAATGCCACCAAACTTTATCACCCACCTAAAACTTGTGTGGCACCTGATGTTGATCATATCACTGCTTGTACTTGGCATTTTCCACAATGGAGTGGAAATATATCAACATGTTGGGTAGAAATGCTCCAGGAGTCAGATCTAACGAATGCTTGATCTGACAGTGCAACGATACTATTGTGGTTGAGGACAATATGTCCCTATATTCTTTTATGACCATATCCACCTAATTTTGTTGGGTGGAGGAACCCTTCACGGGGGCCATGGATGTGGCTACGATCTTCCCCTTACATTGAGAGAGAATATGAAAGAAAATAAATTTCCTAGTGTTACACAGTAAAATGTCACTGCCATCATGTCAGTCTCCCTACTGTGCTATAAACCACATTCACCCATACTCATGCTCCTCAAAAATGGCTAAAAAAACCCTCTTTGCCTAAGTT
>APFE031095238.1:0-28293 GCA_000404065.3 Pinus taeda | reverse complement strand
AAGGACCGAGAATGAGTCGCTGCACAAGAAATTGCAGATGGAAAAATGGATAATTAACTATTTAGAGCAGCGCAACAAACAGTTGGAGGATGAGCATGAGCTTTATGAGCTGCGGAAGATTCGTGAAGACCGTGAATTGGCTCGTAGGAGACCCGGTGATTTGACACCCATAGATCGAGAATCTATGCTTATTCGAGTCAATGCTCATTTGGAGAGGTTGCTGGCCAAGGCCAATAGAGATAAGGACCTGCTTCGGAATATGAAGAACCACTATTGGGCCCGAATGCACGTATGCAAGGCAAGAATGAAGGTGCTCCAAGGACGGTGGGCCAAGGCACTCAAACGAAGAAAAAGGAATGATCCCCTCCATATTTTGGCTGAGGCTTCCTTGAAGGAGCATGGTGCTAAATGACTCAACCTCAGAACAAATTTCAAAAAATTTTGAGCAATTTTGGTCATTTATGAATTTTTTGGTCAGAAAACAGGTTTTTGCTCCCGAGAGGTCGCACACCGTGCGCGACCCTTTAGATTGGTAAGTCCATTTGAAGAAAAGTTTGCATTTTTGGATTTTTCATGCAAAAATACACTTACCCAGAAAATATCAAGAAATTTCACCAAGTTTTGAGCCTCCAGAAGGTCAAAAAACAAGCAAAAAATGATTTTCTGCCACCTTTTTGACACACAGGAAGAAGTCTTGGGAGATTGCAATTTGGGAGGGGCAAATGGACACCAAATTCAGAAATTCCACTTGGGTTGGAAAGTAGACATCCATACCTTTCCAACAAGCCTACTCTTGCCACATTTGGACACCTAGAAGTGCCTCAAACGATGCTTCAAATGTGCGCGACCTCTTGAGAATCAATGCGCGACCTCTTGGGCAGTTTTCACAGGAATTCATCTACAGCTCAGGAATTGGCCCAACTTTGACCAGTTTTGACTTGGGATGGGATTTTTCACCCTCTTTGATGTAATTAATGTATTTTCATGTTGACATGACACTTATTTACCTATTCTAGAAGATTCATTCATGAAATAGCAAACATTTAATGAATGAATTGGTTTCCTAGCTTATAGAGGCAAGTTATTTTGATTGCCTAGATTTTAGTGATCAGTTTGGAATTGGTTGAAACAGCTCCTAGGATAGTGAGCTCGACCCCTAGAGGCAAGGAAGTGTGTTAGCTTGCCTATATTGTGTACTTTCTTATTCATTTTCAGAGGTTGGAAAAGGTTGGACTCTTGAGGGAGAAAGCTTCTAATGTATTGCTCATTGTATCTCTGCAATTTTTGGCTAAGGAAGACCAGGGTTTTGCAGTCCTTTTTGGGATTCTTGTGGTTACATGTATTGATGGTGTGCTTCTCATTGTACTTGTAAGTTTTTTATGTGAAATCATCTTCTTGTTTTTTCTTCTGCAAATTAGGCGAATGAAGTGTTAAGGTAGAATTCATGGTTGCTATGCTCTGCCTTTAAGTTTGCTTAAATATCAAAATTTTCAGCTGTTTAAGGAGAATTCAAGGTGCTTGCTTGCTCTCCTTAGCTTCTCACTAGTCATTCTCATCCATCCACATCTATCAAAGGCATCAATACAGTCTCCTACCTTGCCCCAAAGACCTCCTGCGAAAACTTGCTGTCAATCCCGCACCCAAAATCTGCCTTTCAACAATTTCCACCCCAAAACCTAAAAATCCCTAAAATCAAACCTTTTTCATTAGTTTACTAGCCTAAATTAGTGTTCCACTATGGGTTATCTCACCCATTGAAGATCTTTACCGAGATAGACCAGAGAGAGCCCTCTCCTGCCCCGTAGGGCTAGCTACGAGGCTAAGTGGTTTGATGTTGCCTTGGAGTTTTCCTTTCTCAGCCTGAGGTGAAATTTCAAGTGCTAACATACTGGGAACCATACTGGGGAAGACAAAATGGTTTGCTGGTTGATGTCATTTGTTTTATAAGCTACAGACGGAGCCTGAAGTTATGCCAGGTAGCCTTCGAACTGCACATTGCTCTGCGAGTGCATAGTAGATAAACGCTGCTTCAGTCAATCTCCGGTCTAGTTTGTAAACGTGACATTTAACTTGTAAATTAACCCAATACATGTATCAAGTTCAGATCTGATGGTTGATGGTGGACACCGATCAGACACTTGAAAGACTGAAATCATTCACCTGGGAACTCTAAATCATTTTTGAGACCAGATCCAAAGACTCCACTGGAGGATGATCCCGACCAGCAAAAGCATGAAAGGACAACATGGACAGATCAGGTATTCAATTTGGAATTTCATCCAAGACATTTTGTTCTTTGTCATAAATTATTTCTTCTCTTTTCCCAAGAATGTCAAGAAGGCTTTGCAAAGTATACTGTATTTGAGAAGAGATCCTCGGCCTGCAGTTGATTCTTTCCCTTTGAAGATTGTGAATACCAAAGATTCACATACCTTTGAGCTTGATCAAGACCTTTCTTCTGAATTTTGTGATGACCATCTTCAGATTGATGAACCTCAAGAGACCAAGATTGATTCTATAGCTGCTGTACATACCCCTACACCTTGTAAAATTCCAGATCGGTATAAACCTCTTGTTTTACTTTTTATTCTTCATGCTTTCCCCAAAAACTATGATCTATACTTGCCGAGGTTTGATGGTGAAAGTAAGAATGTCAACGCTGAGCAACACGTGCAGAATGTTGAGAATTTTCTAGACCTATTTGAAGTTGATGCAGAAGATGTTAGTATAAGGCTTTTTGCTCTTTCTTTGCAAGCCAAAATCAAGAGTTGGTTCAAAGCCCTACCTGATGCAAGCATTTCAGATTTTCAGCAGTTTGTCAAAGTTTTTCTCGATAGGTGGATGATCGGGCAGAACCTTTTCTTGATTGTAGAAGAGTACAACCAGCTAAAAAGACTACCAGGGGAGACAGTACAACAAATTTCTGCCAGATTTAATCAAGTTTATTATTCGATGCCAGTTGATATAAGACCTACTCCTAGATCGGCTCTCTTGCACTATCCGGGTGCCTTTGATCCGGAGATGGAGTTTCAGGTGAGAGAAAGGGATATCGCCATGCTTCATGAGATGCAAAACAGTGCAGTAAATGTAGAGGCACATCTGCTAATCCGACGGGCAAGGTTGAAAGAAGAAGAGATGAAAAACATAGATCCGGTCGAATCAACATCTCTAGAGGTGAAATTTGACATCTTGGTAAGTGCAGTGGAAAAGATGATGGACAAGATCAACGCAAGGAATGATGATTATGTTCTAGCTCATGGCTCGCTGATTGAAGAAGAACAAGTTGCTGCTCCAAAACATTTTGTTTCTTATCCTAGTTGTAATAGATCTGATAATGATTGTTTTGTAGATCACCTTGGTGAAGAAAGAACTGTTGATATGACCTGCATGCTTGATGATATGTTTTATACCGATGATTTGCCTCAGTTTGATCAGTATGATGATGATTATGTTCTCCAAATAGAAGCTACTATTGCAAACAAACAACCAGCTAGTTTGTGGGAGGAAGAAGTTCATTTTCAGCAGCTTGAATCCAATGTTCAGCCATCACATATTAGTTATGACAGTGACGAGGAAAGTGCATCAAAGTATGAAGTAAGTGAAGGATCTTTTCCTTTTTGTTTTGATTCGTTTCAGTTCATCAGAGATAACTACCATGCTATCAGAAATCAAATGTCAACAAGTATTGATTTGAATCATCTTGAGAGAAATGAAAATTTTGTTCAAGACTTCTCATATTCAGATTTGCAACCCCCAAAAGCCATTGATTGTCAAGTTGCAGCTGAAGATTTGGAAGTGGACACACATGATTTAATGATTCAAGGTGACTCCGCACCATTCTGTTTTGAATCATTTCAGTTTTTGAAGGGTAGATTGCATAGTCAATTTTCAAATGAACAGCCTATAATAAATCAACAATCTCTCAGTGATAATGTTCAGGATGAGACATATAACAAAATTCTTGAGCAGCCTGTAGCATCAGATTTGAAGCCACCAAATGAAACTGAAGGGTAGATTACAGATGAAGTTGTGGAAGATGAAATACATGATTTGATGATGCAGGAAGATTCTATACCCTTTTGTTTCGAAGCATTTCAGTTTACAAGGCAGAATCTTCATAAAATCTCTCAAGAAAAAGATGAACAGCTAGAAGGATGTCATACATTTTCAATGGATATATTACAACAGTCTTTTCAAGTTTTTCATGACCCAATAGCTGATGTTTTGGATGAGGTTTGCAGTCAAAGTCTTTCTCCATTAGCAGGTGAGCTTGAAACATGTGCTGATATGAATTTGATCCGGCAGCCAGTTTCTTTGTCATTTTCAGCAGAGGTCTCGTCACAAGGCTTAGATCAAAGTTTGCATTCATGGTATGAGGAGAAATGAAGTAATCCATTGGATGAGCTAAGTTCCAGTGTGCTTGAATTTCAAGATCCATCATTCATAGGGTTGTCATTATCATCTCAGTGTCTAATGAGTCATTTTACACCTTGTTCATGCTTCAGCTGCGCCTAGGTAAGGTCATTTCCCTCTCCTAGGGTTTTGAAGGCAATTTCTCTTGGACGGTCAAATCATCGGCAAAACTTGTTTCCTAATGTTCATACACCTTCCCCTATCCTCAAAGTACCTTACCAAATGCTTCCCATCACTGAGATCCCCAAAATTCCTCATTTTCGCACAAACCCTAGTTTCTAGCTACAACCTGGCAATTTTCTAGGTTGGGCCTGTGTTTTGCCCTTTTGGACCCCTTCCCCACACTCAATCTCTGAGATTCCACTTTCCCCTGCTTCCTAACATCCCTCCCTACTTCCAAAAATTTCCCCAAGAATTTAGAAGCTCCTTATCCCCTTCATTTCGCTTCATTTCGAAAAAATTCCTTGTTTCACACATCGGGATAAGTTTCACTAAAAAGATTTTTTAGAGAAATAAAAGATGAATTTTGGAAAACTGAGAGAGGTTTTTGTCCAAAGCATGCAAAAGAAGAAAAACCTCCTTCACTTTTTGCACAGGTGTCATTTTTTGAGAGAAATGTCAAGAATACCGTTGCCTCAGGAGAATCAAAGACACCTCTGAAGTGACCTCGGGAAAATCGAGTTTTCTCCTAGCTTGGTTGGCCAAATGATTTTCTTGATAGATAAAATGATAACTAGACACAAATATATTTGCAATGAGATATCATGAGCTAAATTTGGGGTTGAGAAAGACATTAAAAAATTGACTGCAACAACACTCTTCCTTGAGGCAGCCTCATTTGGCACTTTTTGACCAGTCTTGGGAGATTTGATTTTTGACAGGGAAAATGAACTTAAAATTGAAAAATTGCAGTTGGGTTGGAAATTAGGCTCAAATAAATTTCCAACGAGCTATCCTGCATCCAATTCTGACACCCGGAAGGCCTCCAAAAGCCTCCTGCAAAAGCGCGCGACCTCTTGGGTGGGCGCGACCTCTCCAGAGGGTTCCGACAGTTAGAAAAATACAAGGGCACGACCTCTTGGGAGTGCGCAACCTCTCAGTACATGACTGGTGTATTTCATTTCAGATTTTTGAAGGATGAGTATGTTCCCTTGATGAAGCTCATCATGTGCTATTTCACCTGTGAGGGTAGATTTTCACGTTTGTTTTTCTACCATATTCATGTGTTGATGCATTTCACACAGGTACGGATGATGAACATACCATTTTTCATATGCCAGAATATTGAGAGGATGGTGCCATTGGTGCAAAGAAAGAGTCCAGCACAACAACATAGGATCCTCTATCATTATGGTTTGATTCAGCTTGTGGTCATGCATCAGTTGGCTCAGTGTGGCATCCCATGGGAGGAGTTCATCTCCCGAGAGTTCTTCACAAGTACACCACCACATCCTGAGATTGTTCATGAGGAGGGAGGACCATCATAGCAGCATGATATCCCTGAGACTAGACATGTCAGTTCTCCTCCATTGGTCACTTATCAGAGAGGCCACAGGGCCTTATTTGCAGCAGCTAGGGGAGTATTATCTCCACAGCAGGTGGAAGGGGTCTCGCCTTCTTCATCAACACCGCGAGTGTTATCTCCACACCAGGTGGAAGGGGCCTTGCTTCCGATAGCAGCACAGGTATCAGAGAGGGGCAAGCAGCCCATGATTGAGGAGGGATTGTCAGGTGATCCAGATATTGACATCATTGATCTTGACGCCTGTTCTCCTAGCTCAGAGCTTAAGGAGATCATCCGAGAGCAAAGGACCGAGAATGAGTCGTTGCACAAGAAATTGCAGATGGAAAAATGGATAATTAACTATTTAGAGCAGCGCAAAAAACAGTTGGAGGATGAGCACGAGCTTTATGAGCTGCGGAAGATTCGTGAAGACCGGGAATTGTCTCGTAGGAGACCCGGTGATTTGACACCCATAGATCGAGAATCTATGCTTATTCGGGTCAATGCTCATTTGGAGAGGTTGCTGGCCAAGGCCAATAGAGATAAGGACCTGCTTCAGAATATGAAGAACCACTATTGGGCCCGAATGCACGTATGCAAGGCAAGAATGAAGGTGCTCCAAGGACGGTTGGCCAAGGCACTCAAACGAAGAAAAATGCCTGATCCCCTCCATATTTTGGCTGAGGCTTCCTTGAAGGAGCATGGTGCTAAATGACTCAACCTCAGAAGAAATTTCAAAAATTTTTGAGCAATTTTGGTCATTTATGAATTTTTTGGTCAAAAAACAGGTTTTTGCTCCCGAGAGGTCATGCACCGTGCGCGACCCTTTAGATTGGCAAGTCCATTTCAAGAAAAGTTTGCATTTTTGGATTTTTCATGCAAAAATACACTTACCCAGAAAAGATCAAGAAATTTCACCAAGTTTTGAGCCTCTAGAAGGTCCAAAAACAAGCAAAAAATGACTTTCTGCCACCTTTTTGACACACAGGAAGAAGTCTTGGGAGATTGCAATTTTGGAGGGGCAAATGGACACCAAATTCAGAAATTCCACTTGGGTTGGAAAGTAGACATCCCGAAATTTCCAACAAGCCTACTCTTGCCTCATTTGGACACCTAGAAGTGCCTCAAAATCTGCTCCAAATGTGCGCGACCTCTTGAGAATCAGTGCGCGACCTCTTGGGCAATTTTCACAGGGATTCATCTACAACTCAGGAATTGGCGCCCAGCTTTGACTAGTTTTGACTTGGGATGGGATTTTTCACCCTCTTTGATGTAATTAATGTATTTTCATGTTGACATGACACTTATTTACCTATTCTAGAAGATTCATTCATGAAATAGCAAACATTTAATGAATGAATTGGTTTCCTAGCTTATAGAGGCAAGTTGTTTTGACTGCCTAGATTTTAGTGATCAGTTTGGAATTGGTTGAAACAGCTCCTAGGATAGTGAGCTCGACCCCTAGAGGCAAGGAAGTGTGTTAGCTTGCCTATATTGTGTACTTTCTTATTCATTTTCAGAGGTTGGAAAAGGTTGGACTCTTGAGGGAGAAAGCTTCTAATGTATTGCTCATTGTATCTCTGCAATTTTTGGCTAAGGAAGACCAGGGTTTTGCAGTCCTTTTTGGGATTCTTGTGGTTACATGTATTGATGGTGTGCTTCTCATTGTACTTGTAAGTTTTTTATGTGAAATCATCTTCTTGTTTTTTCTTCTGCAAATTAGGCAAATGAAGTGTTAAGGTAGAATTCATGGTTGCTATGCTATGCCTTTAAGTTTGCTTAATATCAATGTTTCCAGCTGTTTAAGGAGAATTCAAGGTGCTTGCTTGCTCTCCTTAGCTTCTCACCAGTCATTCTCATCCATCCACATCTATCAAAGGCATCAATACAGTCTCCTACCTTGCCCCAAAGAACCCCCTGCGAAAACTGTGTCCAATCCCCGCACCCAAAATTGCTTTTCCCCAATTTTCCACCAAAACCCTAAAAATCCCTAAATCAAACCTTTTTATCAGTTTACTAGCCTAAAGTCAGTGTTCTTTATTGGTTATCTCTGCCCTTTGAAGATCTTTGCCGAGATAGACCGGAGAGAGCCCTCTCCTGCCCCGTAGGGCTAGCTACGAGGCTAAGTGGTTTGATGTTGCCTTGGAGTTTACCTTTTTCAGCCTCAGGTGAAATTTCAAGTGCTAACATATTGGCGACCATACTGGGGAGAACAAACTTGTGGTAGATTGATGTGTTTGTTTCATTAGTCTTAGACGGAGCCTGAGGATTATGCCAGGTAACCTTCGAAACGCTTTTGCTTTGCATAAGCGCAAGTAGATAAACGCTGCTTCAGTCAATCTCCGTGAGCTTGGGAATACAACACTTCGATTGCATTTTACCCCAGTGTATTTGTAAACTCTAAACTTTTGGATGATTAGTTGAGAGTTTTCACAGGTTGAAATCATTCACCTGGCGACTCCTTTCATGAAGAAATCCAACGACCTGTGCTTCATGGTGACTCCACTGTAGAGAGATCAGTAGCTTTGAGCTTTTCAAGATGGACCAAATCACAAGAAGATATGCTCCCTTGAGCCGAGATCACATCCCTGGTTTTCCAAATAAAATTCCAAAGGTAGATTGGTCAAGGAATCTGCCCATTTAAAGATGATGGTAAGAAGGATGTTGCTCTACATCTGGTTAGATTTCACATGCATATTCGCAAGTTGAAGGTTGATTTTCCTGAAGATTGCTTGATGAAGATATTCTTGGCCACTCTGGAAGGTAAATCCCAATCATGGTATGAAAGTTTGCCGCCTGCTTGTATTTACTGTTTAAAGGATTTTCATGCTATGTTCATTGAACGATATAAGGACTCTTATCCATCATTAAATTTAATTCAAGACTATTACAAGTATGCTTATAGTTTTATTGAAAGCCTCGAGAAATATTACGAAGATGATAATTTTATGGATGGTGAGATCATGGAGGCTCTGTATGAGAATCCATTTCACCAGCATAAAGAAAACTTAGAGAATTCCCATCAAGATGATCAGGACATTTTGCAACAGAATCAAGATCAGCAGGCTGAAGATGGTCATATGGCTGAAAATGATGAAAGGGAGAATGACATTTCATATCTGCCCACAGAAAACAGTAGCATGTAAGTAAGTCCAGTGCTGATTGTAGATTGTGCGAATGCCTAGTCAGCTACTTCAGAATTAGATTCAAATTGTAATGACCAAGCATACCTTGTGCTGAATCCTGAAAAGGAGGGTTTTGTTGTTGAGACCATAGACAGAGTTTTTGATCCAAATGTTCTCATGCTATTAGAACAGAGCCTGCATGAGGAGGTAATTCAGTCAATCCATGAAGAGAAAGACAAGATCTTCGTTCAAGTAAGTGAAAAGGTTTCTCTTGATGAATCTATAGTAGCTGATAGAAATGTTAGTGTTGGGTTTCACGAGACATCTAAAATTTCTTTTCTCATGATTGATGAATGTAATGATAATCCGGCTGTCATATCATTTGAAGATGACCTACCATATTGTCAGACTACAGAAGATTAGAGCATACAGGATTACCTTTCAGATTCTCCATCAGCGATCAAAACTCTTGCAAGTTTGTTGCAGCCAGCAGTGAAAATGTTTATTACAGTGTTTTGTTGCAGCCATGGTCAACTATGTTTTTGGATGCCCAGTGATAGGTTTGTACTGTTGACCAGAAGATTTGATAAGAATCAGTCAAGAAGCCATCTTCTTGATTGGTTGCATTGGCATTTTGATATAGTTTGATGTATATTGTCTTGTAAGAAACACAGGTGGTTGTCATGATGATTTCAAATCTTGATGGACTGCTTCCCTTCAATAAGCTTTGTAAGTTCTTGTTTTCGTTAAGTCAGTCATGAGTCATTTGTGAGTCAGTTTTCAGTCATGTTGGTTTCATAATTGTGTCGGCTTGAGTCAGGTTTCAGTCAATAAATGAGTCAGAGTCTTGTGTCGTTTTCCGAAATAATGACTCCATCGCCCAATGGTTGAAAGCACTGGTCTGCTCTCCCAGAAGTCTGAGGTTCTTGGCACCTCCAAAGAGCTACCATCCCCATTGGAGCCAATGTTAGTTTCAGTCTTTCCAGCCTTCCTCCAGTGATCAAATATGCTCTTACAAAGTGATTTTGAAGTGTCAAGGTCAAATTTTGTCATTTCAGTGAGTCTTCAAGCAAAATTTGGTCACTAGGCATTAGGTCTAGGGTTTGCTCTCACTCTTTTCAAAGTTGCCAAAATGCCAATATATGTCTCTATTCAGCTGATTCTATCATCATTCATAGGGTTGTCATTATCATCTCAGTGTCTAATGAGTCATTTTACACCTTGTTCATGCTTCAGTTGCGCCTAGGTAAGGTCATTTCCCTCTCCTAGGGTTTTGAAGGCAATTTCTCTTGGACGGTCAAATCATCGGCAAAACTTGTTTCTTGATGCTCATACACCTTCCCCTATCCTTAAAGTACCTTACCAAATGCTTCCCATCACTGAGATTCCCCAAATTCCTCATTTTCGCACAAACCCTAGTTTCTAGCTACAACCTGGCAATTTTCTAGGTTGGGCCTGTGTTTTTCCTTTTTGGACCCCTTCCCCTCACTCAATCTCTAAGATTCCACTTTCCCCTACTTCCTAACATCCCTCCCTACTTTCAAAAATTTCCCCAAGAATTTATAAGCCCCTTATCCCCTTCATTTCACTTCATTTCGACAAAATTCCTTGTTTCACACATCGGGGTAGGTTTTACTCAAATGATGTTTATGAGCAATCAAAGATGAATTTTGGAAACCTGAGAGAGGTTTTTGTCCAAAACAGGCCATGGAAGAAAACCCTCCTTCACTTTTTACACAGGTGTCATGGTTTTAGATAAATGTCAAAAATACCGTTGCCTCAGGAGAATCGAATGCACCTCTGAAGTGACCTTGGGAAAATCATTATTTCTCCTAGCATGGTTGGCCAAATGAATTTCTTTATGAGTCAAATGATAACTAGACACAAAGATATTTACAATGAGCTATCATGAGCTCAATTTGGAGTTGAGGAAGGCATTCAAAAGTTGACTGTAACAGCACTCGGCCTTGAGGCAGCCTCATTTGGCACATTTTGACCAGCCTTGTGAGATTTGACTTTTGACAGGGAAAATGAACTCCAAATTGAAAATTTTCAGTTGTGTTGGAAAGTAGACTTAAATACCGTTTCAACGAGCTATCCTGCACCCAATTTGGACATCGGGAAGGCCTTCAAAAAGCATCTGAAAGTCACGCTACGTGTTGGGGGCGCGCTACGCGTTGGGAAGGTTTTCACAGTGTAATTTTACAAGGGCGCTACACGTTGAAGGGGCGCTACGCATCAGGCTATTTTCACATAAATGCACCTACAGCTCAACAAAACGCAGTTTTGACTAGGTTTGACTTTTTGGAGTGGATTTTGATCCTCCTTGATGTAAATGATGTAATTTTATGATACTTTGACACTTATTTATCTCTTCTAGAAGATTCATTCATGAAAAAGACAAAAATTTAATGAATGAATTGGTTTCCTAGCTTATAGAGGCAAGTTGTTTTGACTGCCTAGATTTTAGTGCTATGTTTGGAATTGGTTGAAACAGCTCCTAGGATAGTGAGCTCGACCCCTAGAGGCAAGGAAAGATGTTAACTTGCCTATATTATGTACTTTCTTAGTCATTTTCATGGTTGGACTCTTGAGGGAGAAAGCTTCTATTGTATTACTTATTGTATCTCTGCATTTTTGGCAAAGGAAGAAAGACCAGGGTTTTGCAGTCCTTTTTGGGATTCCTGTGGTTACATGTATTGATGGTGTGTTTCTCTTTGTACTTTTAATTTTGTTATGCGAATCATCTTCTTACTTTTTCTTCTACAAACTAGGCAAATGAAGTGTTAAGGTAGAATTCATGGTTGTTATGCTCTGCCTTTAAATTTGCTTAATATCAATGTTTTCAGTTGTTTAAGGAGAATTCAAGGTGATTTCTTGCTCTCCTTAGCTCCTCACCAGTCATTCTCATCCATCCAAATCTTTCAAAGGCATCAATACAGTCTCCTACCTCGCCCCAAAGAACCCCCTGCGAAAACTGTGTCCAATCCCCACACCCAAAATTGCCTTTCCCTAATTTTCCACAAAAACCCTAAAAATCCCAAATCAAACCTTTTTATCAGTTTACTAGCCTAAAATCAATGTTCTTTATTGGTTATCTCTGCCCGTTGAATATCTTTACCGAGATAGACCGGAGAGAGCTCTCTCTTGCCCCGTACGGCTAGCTACGAGACTAAGTCGTTTGATGTTGCCTTGGAGTTTACCTTTTTCAGCCTGAGGTGAAATTTCAAGCGCTAACACCCCACATCCTACATATCATAGCTCTAACATAACAATAAGGGGAAGCCAATGAGTCAACAGAGTACTTACCCCAGAAAATGTCTCCATTGCTTTATCGATGCTGACTCTGAGTCGTTTTCCTTCGCAAATGCTTCTAGGAACGCCTTGTTGTATCGCTTCTCAGGTTGAGGTAAATGGTACATTTGCCTGAGATCTTCAGGCTGGAATGAGCCGAATATCCTTCCATTTATTGTGGAGAATGTTCTATCTGTCACTGGAATTTTCTTTACCACCCATCTTACCACATCCATGTATGGCAGGATTTTAGTTCATGTTGCTATCCTGTGAAGATAAGAACAAGCCAATTCTTTAAGAGTTCCCTATAATTTGTTAGTTGAATCGACTGTGGCTTCCTCTGATAACTCTTCAGGCTCCTTTGCTTCTATCAGATTATAAATAGTTTCCCAGCTTGTATTTCCTAGACCAAGACACATTGTGTCTGATATTAATCCTTTCTTCCTTGGTTATGGTTCTATGGCTGTTGGAGTTGCTATGGACTTCTTTGATTTCTTCCCCATTTTCTTTGGATTCTTGAGTTCGGAGGAATTCTGCACAAATAGTTGCAAATATTAATACAGAGATAGTGTTGCCGCAAGCCAATATGACAATGAATAGAATTACGTTGATTGGCATATGATAAATGAAATATAGTTAAGGATTACTACAGATAAAACCTTTTAAAGGATCTATCCTTAACTGTAATATTAAATGTTCTTCTGAACTGCCAATCATGCTAAATAATATCATAAATTCCCATCTTGTCGCTTATATACTGAATGATTATTTCAATCCTACTTTAGATTTCATTGATCGATGATTGGCGATAAATTGCAAATCGACAGTCGGGAGTGTCAAAGGGAAGGGCTTTAGTACTTGCTATAAATATCTCTGATTACGGAAAGGTGATACAATATAATGCATGCAAATTGTTTAATGTATATTTACCTTTCGAGATGCGCACTCAATTAATAGATCACAGTCGAGGTTCGGCTTGAGCGTTATCCCTTTGTCATGTGACTTTTCCGATTGCCGATTGCGATTTACTTTATCACATCGGGAGTTTTGATTAGGCCTTTTCATATATTCCTTTATCATTGACACGGTCGATTTGCTGATTGCGATTTATTTATCGAATGGAGGAGTTGAGGGGATTTGTTTTATGTACCTTTGGCATTTGTTTTCCCCGATTGCCGATTGTGATTACCTTTTCGGATCAGAGAAGTGGGTGAGGTTTCGCTTTTGTGTGTGTTTCCTTTGTTATTTCGATATGTGATCTCTGATCGCTTTATCGCAATATAGAATGGTTTCATAATATTTTTTAAAGGAACAATTTGTTTTTAATTAAAAGGCCGTATAAAATTATTCATTAACATCAGGGCTTTTAATAAGGATTTTCTTGTGATGAGATAAATATTGTTTTATTCACACATCTAACTAAGTTTATTTTAAAAGGGACCCATTTCATATTAAGATCTTGTGTAAAGGTTTTTTTTGAAATGGGGGGTTGTTGTACAACACAACACAACCCTATAGCAAAGCAAAAGCAATGCAGTAAAAGTAGAGGCTAATCTTTTAGCCAAAAAAGCGTGAGCAAAGTTAGAAAGGAGAGTAGGATTTGTTAATGAAGCTTCAACTTCTGATGGTAAAGTAGATATTTTGGCCAAAATTGTAGAAAGAATCATGGATAGACTTCAAAACCTAGATAGAAAAACATGGGATAATCAACAAGCACCCCTAGTTAAGAATGTTAATTTCAGAAAAACCCAAAATCAAAACTAAAACATAGGAAAGAATGGACCTGATCAAAACATTGGGCCCCTTTTTCAAGAAAACTATGCAGAATCATCTGATCCTGATGGTCCAGAACAAGCTACCCAAATCAATCTAACGGGATTAGATGATCAAAACCTTGTATTCCTCTCCCAGGATGAGGAAGAATTGCATATGTTACAATAGCTTCAAACCTAGTCCGGAGAGTCATTTGACTATAAACAGGGATATGACTCTTCCATATTTTAAGTGCACAAACAATATAACTTGAGAAGTAAAAAGAATGATGGTCCTCCTGACCAAACTAAGAAAGCAATGGCAAATCAACCCAAAACAACAAATAAAGTTATTGTTTTGGAGGTACTTCAAATCCTCCCTAGACCAAACCAAAATCCCCTAGTCCTATCATTGAAGAAATAACTACCAACCAACCCTCTGTTGAGAAACCATCCACATCAGTTCCACTTAAAGAACTAGAGAAAAACACCTATAATGTCAGATTTGAAATTCCCCATAAGGAAATCACAAGTAAACAAAAGGAAGATAATTCCACTCAAAACCATGTTTCAAAGGTCTACAACCCTTTCTCATCATTCAATTTGGGAGCAGAGATATCCAAGTTGAAAATTTCAGTCCCTTTGACTGAACTAGTTAAAAACGAAACTTACAAATCACAGGTAAATCAGACCATGAACATTACTGAAAATGAAGACTCAGTTAACTTGTTTGATGATAAACCAGAATTAATATTTGGACCAGATGTTAATGGAAAACCGAAAGAAGGAGGAGTTCCACCATTTTACATTAGCCTTAATATTCATGACAAAATACTACACAATGCCATGTTTGATTCTGGGGCTTCTCACAACCTAATGCCAAAATCGGCAATGGAAAAATTGAAACTAGACACTACTAGACCTTACAAGGACTTGTTCTCCTTTGATTCAAGTCAAGTAGAATGTCTAGGTTTAATTGAAGATTTGTGTATTACTTTAGTCCAATATCCTGCCAAGAACATCCTCATGGACATTGTAGTGGCTAATATCCCACCAAAATATGGCATGTTGTTATCCAGATCTTGGGGAGCCAAGCTTCATGGATCCCTCCAACTAGATATGTCATGTGCCACAATTTTTCCATTTGGACAACCCAAGAAACTATACAGAGAAAATTTCATGAAATACATGGTAAGCACCCAAGATAGACCTCAAAACTATCCCATCTACTCCATGCTTTCAGATGTAGACTCTTTTATTATGTTCAACATTGATCAAACACCAAACGAAACTCCTAATAGTGTTGTCGCAGAACCAAAAGAAATTGTAGTTTTCACTGCTAATGAATCTAAAGAGACTTTAGAATTGTGAAATGAAGAAAGTGATCAGTTTTCTAGATATACAAATAAATGGGATATTGATGATGACAATTATGTACATGAAATCTTATGGCATTTAGAATTTGATGGCTCTATAAATAAGTTGGGAGCAGGAGAAGGAGTATGGATTTATAATTTAGGAAACAATCACTCAGAGGGCCATGCCTATAGGTTAAATTTTAGATGTACCAATAATATGGCCAAGTATGAGGCTTTGATTCTCGGTCTCAAGGTGAATTTAGGTGCTTAAAGAGTTTCAGTCATAGGAGACTCAGAGCTAGTTGTAAATCAGATTAAGGGTGTATATATGAATAAAGACACTATATTAGGTTATTATAAAGGAACCATTGTAGAAATACTCAATATGTTTCTAGAAACCGAACTTGCAATAGTTCCGAGGAAGCACAATATGCAAGCCCATAGTTTAGCAATGTTTGCCAGTACCTGCATGTTACCCTTCCAACCTAACCATCAGTACACTACTGAGGTAAGGCACAGATCTTCAATCCCAGATAATGTGTAGAACTGGCAAGTATCTTCAAATGATAGACAGATAAACAACTTCTTAACTTTAGAATAAGAATTTGCACATAGTAACATAGACACTGATACATCCATAGATCTTAACTCTAGGGATGAAGTAACAATAAATAAGCTAGAAGGTAATGAATTAGATAGTTTTAATCCCACTAAATTCACAAGGTCAGATATAGACAACCTAGAATAGGTTGAGATTGATGAAACAATTAACGAAGAAAGAGAAGTAATTAATCTCAAGGATAATTTCTTACCAAAAGGTTTAACCCCTCTAGAAGACTTATTCGATTCAAATGATGTTCCTAGGAAGCCTAAGATGGAACCACTAAAATCTGATATTAAAGAGTGCAACATAGGCACTGAAGACAATCCCAAGCTAATAAAACTATCAAAGTCACTCCCTTTAATAGAAAGGGTGAAATACGTTGAGTTATTGAAAGAATTTCAGGATGTCTTTGCTTGGAGCTATGAGGACCTTAAATCCTATGACACCAACATCATCCAACACAAAATTCCTCTCAAAGAGAATCAAAACATTTCAAATGAAATCTTAGGAGAATTAATCCTATCTTATTACCTTCAATAGAAAAAGAAATTAAGAGAATGTATGATGACAAGATAATTGCACCAATAAGTTTTTCTGAATGGGTCTCAAAATTGGTCCCAACAAGGAAGAAAACTAGTGAGATCCGACTCTATGTAGATCTCAGAAACCTGAATAAAGCTTCACTTAAATACAATTACCCTCTTCCCAAAATGGACCACATCTTACAAAGGATAGTTGGGTCAACCAGACTCTCAAATCTGGATGGGTTTTCTGGTTACAATCAAATTTTGGTTCACCCTGACGACCAACCCAATACTGCTTTCACCACTCCTTGGGGCACCTTTATGTATGTCAAAATGCCTTTCGGGCCAATGAATGTAGGAGCCACTTTCCATAGGGCTATGGATATAGCCTTTGCCAAAGAAATGCATGATTTCCTTGTGATATATCTTGATGATATTACTGTTTTCTCAAAATCAGACAATCAACATCTAGGTCATCTAAGGCAAGTCTTTATAAAATGTAGAAAGTATGGCATCTCCTTGAACCCTAAGAAATCTTTATTTGGATTGGAAGAAGGGAAATTGATAGGGAATATCATTTCTAAAGATGGCATAAGAATAGATCCTGCAAGAATTGAAGCCATCTTGTTGATACAACACCCTAGGAATATCAGAGAATGACAAGCCTTTTTAGGAAAGATTAACTTTGAAGATTTATTTCTAACCTAGCAGAGTTAATTAGGGAACTAAATAAAATTTTGAAAAAAGGTTCAACCTTAAGTTGGACTGTCGAAGCTAAGAAATCATTTGAATATATCAATCTACCCTTGACAAAAACCCTGGTATTAGTTTGTCTCAAATTTGATAGGGATTTCATTTTGTTTTCCTTTGCTTCTGAGCATACAATAGTTGTAGTTTTACTACAAAAAAATGACCAAGGATATGAACATCCCATTGTTTTCTTTAGCAAAGCTTTGAGAGATGCTCCCTTAAAATACAACGTAATGGAGAAACAAGCATTGGCTTTAGTCAAAGCTATCAAATATTTTAGGGTATATATTTTGTATTCTCATATAGTAGCATATGTTCCCAATTCTATAGTCAAAGACATCCTGACTCAAGAAGTTCTTGATGTGAAAAGGGGAAAATGGATTGATAATATCTTAGAGTATGATATATAGATCAAACCCACAAATTTAATCAAGGTCCAAGGCTCAGCCAAACTTATGGCTGAGTCGAACTATCAAGCGTTAGACATAAACTTTATTGTTGCGCTAGATGAAGGAGAGGAGATGGTGACTCCACTGATCAGTGAAGCCTTTGGTGAATCACCATGGTATGTTGATATCATTTAAATTTTACTAAACTTACAGGTTCCTCCTGGATTATCTAGAACCAAAGGTAGGTTTTTAAAAATGAAATCCTTGAAATTTTGTATACTTGATAATGCTTTGTTTTGGAAAGATCATGAAGGAATTATCCTTAACTGTTTGATAAAACATAAGGCTGAGAAATTTCTACAAGACTTTCATGTAGGTGACTGTGGTGGAAACATCTTTTGGAGAACCACTGCAGACAAAATCTTAAGGGCGGGTTTCTACTGGCCAACTTTATTCTCTGATGTCAAGAGATTTGCGACCTCTTGTCACAAGTGTCAAATTTTTGAAGGAAAAAGAAAACCTCTACCATTACCCCTTAAACCAATCACTACTAAAGTACCTTTTCAACAATGGGGTTTAGACTTCATTGGTGAAATTCACCTGCCCTCCTCTTCCCAACATAACTGGATCCTCACAGCCACAGACTATTTCACAAAATGGATAGAGGCCATACCTTAAAGGCAAGCCACAGATACTATTATCATTAGCTTCCTTGAAGCCAACATTCTGTCCAGATTTGGATGCCCAACCAAGCTCATTACTGATAACGCAACACCTTTTAAATCCAAATGAATGATAGAATTCTGCAATAAGTATCACATCACCCTAGGTCATTCTACAACCTACTACCCTCAAGAAAATGGACTGGAAGAATCTTCAAACAAAAGCCTAGTGAACATTATCAAGAAGTTACTGGAAGATAATAAGAAAACATGGAACAAGAAGTTAATCAAAGCCTTATGGGTTGACAGACTGACTACCAAGAAATCAATTGGTACATCTCCCTGTTAGCTAGTTTATGGCATGGAAGTTGTTTTTCCATCCTCTTTGGGAGTACTAGTGATGAAGATGCTCCAAGAACTACAATCTGAACCAAATGATATCCAGAGGATAATTAACCAGACTATTCATCTCCAACAAACCAGAGAAGAAGTCTACATCAGATCTCAAGTTGTGCAGGAAAAGATCAAAAAGATTTTTGATAGAAGGACCAAGGTAGATGATTTCTACTTAGGTGATAAAGTGCTCAAGTGGGACTTGAGAAGGGAAGATAAGGGTAAGCATGGAAAATTTGATTTCTTATGTAAGGGCCCCCATATCATTTATGCTTATAGAGGGAACAATGCTTTCTTCCTTAAAGGACTAGATGGTACTGAAGAAGGAGGACCAGTGAATGGCCAAATGCTCAAACATTACATAGAACCTAGTTAGTAATTGTTATTTCCCATGTGTGTATATTTTATTTTGAAAAATTCTAGTTTAGATTGGATGGTAAACCTTTAGAGTTGAAGCTCAGAGAGAAGGACCTAAGCTTTTAAGGATTTATTATCATAAGTATGAATAAAGAAGGTTGAAAGGTGACAAATCACAATGTAACTGAAGTCAAAATTCCAAGGTTACTGATATCAAAGTTCTTGACATTTCACAAGGAAATGTCATCCCCAAGTGGAGCCACTGTTAGGTTCCTATACCAATAGGAGCTATAATTTTGAATGGCTAAGGTAAAGCCTTGTAATATGTACATAACTTTGCTTTCTGCAAATGTTTTCCATATTGAAAAATAAAAAATGAAAAGAGAGTATGTCCTAAAAGAAAAATTAAAGGACAAAAAGAATAAAGAAAAAGGTCCAAAAAAGTGAAAAATATGAACCCCAAAAAAAGCAAAAAGAGACAATGAAAGTGTGCAAGTCTAAATGCCACTACTATTTACTTTATGCAAAATAATTATTGTGTGCAGCTTGTGATTCATGCCACAATCCAGAGTAATCAAACTATTTAATCTTGATTATGCCATGCTTCAAATTTCATGTTGATAGTTAGAGAATAAAATCTGACCAAACTATTTAATCTTGGTAGATCATTAGATTAGGTAGAGTAAAATAAAAGGGTCTCATCAGTTTAATCTGAGCCCTTGGATGATATAGTGATAGAATTAGATAGTTTTCTTTGTAAAAGAAAATAAAATGTTTTGATAAGGGTTTGCTACTCTAAATGCACCCTAATAAAGTGAAGAAAAAATGGTAGGACAAGTAGATGGGCAAGTAGAAGAAAGGTTGCAAAAATATGATGATAGGGAAAAAAAAACATATTTATCATCCCTCATCATAGATTTCAAATGTAAATGGTCAATCAAGGATGAAGATGGATTTCAAGGTCAATTGATTAACTTCCCCCATTCATTTTACCTATTTACTTAACTAATTTCCCATTATAAAGCTCTAAGTACTAAAAAACCCTAAGTCGAAGGGGCTCGGAGCATTTCTCTGACTTCTGGAGGGACCAGACCCTTGGCTCAATGACTTATGGATGCCAAGTACAAAATTCCCCTCATAAAACTTCATCCTCCCTTCATTTCATTCATTTCCCTAATAAAACCCCTTTTCCTAATGTTAAAACATGATTTGCCTAGGGAAATTAATCATGCCCATGTAAATTCCCCTTTCATATAAAAAACCCACCAAAATACTTTAGCCTAAGTTATACTGCATATATGTGAAAATCAAATAAATCATAGAAAATACATTATGCTTAACGCTATTCATTCCTGATGTTTTTCATATTAACTTCTAACTATTATATATTAATTCCCATTAATAACCCTTTTCTCATATATATTAATTTCCTATATAAACTAATCCTTATACTCTAGTTTAAATATAAACTATAAGATACATCAAACACGACAAAAACCCACCAAGTTAGGCAAAACCATGATTAAGCCCTCTGCTAACAACCCCGATGGCCTAACCCCACCTTAATCTGCCATTAATCCCGATACCGCCATATTTAAAGTGCCCATCGGGCCCCTCATTAACCTCTGCACGCAATTGCACCCCGACCACCATCTGATCTAAAGGCCCAGATCCAACAACCCATAAACCATTTCGAGCAGGATCATCTATCGGACGATACACACCCAAAAAATTTGTTTTCCATGAGACCGCCCTGGCATCGTGTCAGTCGCTGAGTGGAATCAGGCGGCCTCTCCCAAATACCACCCACACCCCTAAGCGGCGCGAAATTAACCACTTACCGCCTCCCCGCTACGTGAAAAATCAGTCACTATTGACCCATACCCACCAAAAAACATTTTTTCCATATAAAATCCAAAAAGCCCCAAAAATGTCTTTTTCGCTAAATTTTTGCCTACAAGCTTTTGTATGCATGCACAACACCTGCAAAACATCGAAGTCGTCAACCCATGTGCGAATTTCACTCCAGAAAATGCCACAGACCACCCAGTCAATTGTGCAGCTTCCACAAGCACCCTTCGACCAATTGCTGCTACTAGTTACCCTGCTCAGAGTCAATTTGCCTCAGTTTCAGGTATTTAAACCTGAATTCACCAAGTGCCCTGCCAATTTCAAGTTAGACCATTCATTGAGTACTTTGTTAAACTTAAAACTGAATTAAAATTACTCCAATAGACTCCATACTACACCTTGTTGAATACTCAATCCATAAAACTGCAAAACTACATCTGAAAATCCTAATTCAACCTTGAGCAAGCCTAATTCGAATCCACAAGAATCAAATTATGGCTTCCCCTACTGCATTGAATGTGAGACCCATCTCCATGCCCCATTTGGACCTGGACCACCTTCCCTTAGCTGATAGAGTTTTCCAAATAAAATATACCACTATCATAGAGCTTCTGCTCAAAATACATTAGCAAAGTGGGGACAAGTTCTTGAACTATGTCGATGAAATTGTCCTTTGGGAGTCAAATTTTCCCAAGTACCAATCCCCCCAAGTCCATATTTTTCCTGAGATTGTACATATGTGCTATGATTGCTACGTCCCCAGTCACAGAACCATCATGTCTCATGACCATAAAGTCCTTTTCACCATCACTCCTGAGTCCATCAATGAGATGTTGCAGCTCCAACCAGTGCCAAACCTAACTCCCCTCTCAATTAGAGACCTGTTGGACTTATATCCCATACTCAGCTCTGCAAGATTGGCCCAATTGATCCAAACCTTCATCATAGAAGAGAAGTATACCCCCAAAGACCCCCCTCCATATGTAGCAACGATATTCTCTCCTTGGGTCCGAAATATTGTATCCATGATATCTTGTATTTTGGGTTACTCCATAAGTGAGTACATTGATGAAATCATCCTAGCTATCATGTCCATCTATACCCTAGGACAACCTCCTGCAACCATTTATGCCTTTGCCACATTCATAGCTGATAGAATGCATGAGAAATTCACAAGAATGGGAAATGAAAGGGTTTTCAAGTACTCCTCAGTACTATACCACATGTTCCTCTACTTCCAAGTAGATAAATTCCCACTTACCTTGCAAAAGTTGGACACCAAGGGCCAACTAAGATCAGTCATCTTCTGGACCCCATTGACTCATCAATATTCCTCCCCCTATTCATACAATGAATTCATAGATTCCTTTTTCCATCCTGTGATGACAATGCTTAGTGGAACTCCTCCACCAAGAATCAGTCCTGAGATTGGGAGAGTCCTTCATCTAAACATCCGTCATCAGGTGGGATATTGGTACTTGTACCAAAACCACACTGAAATTAGGATTTATGGGTGCCATCTTTCTGCAGACAAGCTACCTAAATACCTCCCAATAAGGTTATTTTCCCTGGATTACTACAAGAATATAGTAAATTCAGATGAGGTAAACTTTGTCAAATCCAAAAAGAAAGCCCAGCTCAAGATCAAAGACCAATTTGGTCCTTTTATTTGTAATAGCAGAGAAGCTAGAAAGGAGGCATACATGATCCTTCGGAGATTAAAATTAAAACAAAGCTTCATATGGAGATAAGATACCTTGGATTTCATCTGCAAAAGAAGGAAAAAAACCAAGATGGCTCCCTATATCCATCACCATATCCCTAAGATAGAAAAGTATGCCAACCAATTGCAATGGGTGAAAAACACTTTAGAGGATAGGGACAATACTGAAGTTGTTGTGAAAAACACATTATTAGATCTGGAAAATCAACTTGATGAAAATTCATTTCTGCAGGTACCACCTTGGGAAGGGACAATGAGCACTCCCCCTATCATGTAGAATCCTCTGAATGAGGAGAAAAATCCCCAAACGGGCAGGGAGGAAGGATCGAGTTTAGGGACACAACCCTTCAATGTTTAATATGAAAGAGGCCAAAGAAAAATACCTAGACTCAATCATATGTCAGAATAGGGAGACATTGATGGCTCAGTTGAAATAGCCGATTCTGAGCCAGAAATGAGTAAAGGTACTGCTCCTTTAGAGGAAACACAACCCCCATCATCCTTAGGAACCCAGATGATACAAAGACATATGAGTGTAGAGGCCTTGTCTTTTAACAAGCCAACAGACTAGGATAAAAGTATCAAAGACAAATTCAAAGAGATAAAAATGAGGAATGAAAGGTTGAATGCTGAGACATATGCTTAGCTATTCAAACTTTCTACTCTAGGTCAAAATAGATTGATGTCATCCTTTGACATCAAAGAGGGGAAGATGTAGGTATCCTTCATTAAACCAATTGTGTAGCAACCAAGGGCACCCACTGACTATAAGAAATTTGATTTTGAGGTATTGGCCAGGGATATTCACCCTATGGACCAAATAGAGTTTCACAAGCAGGCTAGAGAAGTGATCTACTCCACCCTAACAGAGAAGTCCATTTAAGAGAATGATTTCGGCAAAATCACATAAAAAATCATTTATCAACGTGTTTCGAACCAACTAGTGTGGTTCAAAGGGAAGTCCATTACTATTCATCAACTACAAAGTTCCTTGAACAACATCTCAGCTCAGTATCAGCTTGAACGGGCTTGATCACAAGCCAAGGATAACAGAATCAAGTCTTTGGAAGACTTGATCATAGAGATGGGACATGATCCCAAAGATATCAAATCAACAGATGAGTTAATAAAACATAAGAAAAAGGACATTGCTTCACTGAAGAAGCAAATAAAGATACCCTCCTTGCATCATCCACAAACACAGGAGGTGTTAAAGTCTAAAACTCAGCATGAGGACTTAATGGATTTAGTCCTCAAGTTGAATGATCAGTTGAGGAAAATGGAGAAGGAATTGGATGCCTTAATCTAATTGAAGCAAGGTGAAGTAGGGACCACACCATCAACTATAATTCCTATAGTGAATACTATAGTACCATCGACATTGGCAGCTACATTGGCTCCAAAAACTCCTATAGGGACTGCCTTGCCCATCACCACTGTAACATCTACATCAGCAACTTCTACAATAGCAACAGGTACAATAATAGATGAAGCAGCCAAGCTTGTTCATGCCATGGAAGAAATGTCTATTCAGACAAAAGAGATAAACAAGCTAAAGGAACAGGTGGCAAGCTTAGAAACAGACTATAAGCTTGCCAAGCTTATGCAGAAAGAGGAGGAACAGAAGGCTGCCATGATAAAGGAAAAGCTCAAGTTAATAGAAAGAGACTTGAAAATAAAGGAGCCACTTAGAGAAGCCAAGGAAAAACTGTGGGCCAATATCATTGACTTTGTTAATGATATTTGGCCATCCATACAGGTCATATTCGAGTAGATTGATCTCATAATATTAACAACAGAGTCTATTGAGAAAGTAAAGGTAGAATTAGGTAATAGGCCTAGAGATGCTACTAGACTCATCCAGTTCTTAAATTCAAAGAACAAGTACCAACTACATGAACTAGAAATTAAAGACAGGACTGCTATTATTCTGTAGGTAAATAAAGTCCTCACCAAGAGGGACCTTATGCATAAGTTAGGGGAAAAGAGCAAGGAAATGCAAGTAGTCGTTGATAGGTTCATGGCTAAGTTTGATAAGCTAAAGGGAAAGGGATTACCTAATCCCTTAGTCATTCATGATAAAATTATGGAACAAGGAGATTACAATGACAAACTCAGGGATGTAGCAAGACAACAAGTGGCTACTTCACATGTTTTAGGAGTACCAACAGAAAAGGTACAGTACAGTGCTTTTGAAATCTATTTTACCTCCAACATGAGGTAAAACATCTGTTTGTAAATAAGCTTTCATTTGCAAAATACACTGAGGCAGATGAGACTTACCGGAGAATGTTGAGTATCAGGTTACCAACAGATCAAGAATGGGAAAAATTGACCGATTTACTATAGTAGAACACAATTAAAGGTCAACCACATAGTCAACGAGGTAAAGGAGCATCAAATTTAAATGGTTACAGGGTCAAAGAGTATCTATGTCAAAGAGTATTAGTATAAAAGATAGCATCCTTTGGCTAGCACAGGGAATTAGCAACCACAAACTTCCAGCTAAGCCACAATAAAAGGGACAGCAAGAAAACAGTTCAATAGTTGTTACTATCTTCCTGTGAGAAGATATTTTGAATTTCCTAGATTAGTTCCCAAGTTAGTTTGGGATATTTTGTAAAAATATTTTGTATAAATACTTCATATTTCAAAGTATGTAGGGGGGATTATTATACTTCCAATATAATTTTTTTCAAAGACTGTAAAAGCTTTTGTATCACTGAATGGGATAGCATGCTGGATTGATGAATACAGATCAGATATTTCAAGGGATTCATGTGTAGAGTGGAGTACAAATGAGTAATTCTCTTGTGTTGTTTTATCTCTCTTAAAGTTGTTTCATAATCTTAAATGTTTTAGAAGTCTGAATGTTTTAACTTGAATATTATTTCAGAATTTTCTTAACTGCACTCTGTCTTACTGTTATGCATTCTTAATGTTTTCTCTTAAACTATCTTAGCTAGGGAATTCTTAACTACTCCTTAGCTTCCTTAGTTTCTCATTTGGTCTATAGTAAAGGATTCTTAATTTCCCTTTACTTATGATTCATTGTTGTTCCCCCATCTTAGCCGCGGTCTGAGGATTCTTGATTGCCCTCTCACCTCCGTTAAGACTCATTTCATTTAGTCCAAGGATTTGTACTTCACTCTACTATCTCGCTCCTTGAACATTCCCTTTAGTGAGTTAAATCCAGCTTTGCTACCCCTTCTTTGACTCCATTTCCCAATGGCCTAAAGGCATCAACCTATCTTCCCGTTTTAAGGATTCTACCACCAAATATTCATACAAATAAAAAACCCCCTTGAACGCTAGAACTAGCCTAATATCTAAGCAAACATAGCTAAATTATATAGAGAGAGCCCTATCTAAGCCACAGGTTGGCTAGAGCCTATGCTTAAAAGTTGCTTTGTGATTACCTCGAAGCCTTCCCTTCTTTCAAAGCTTCTAAGGAAAATTTTTGAGTGATAACATAGTGGCGACCATATCAAGGACAAACCTCAGTCTCCTAAAGCTTTAAGGGAATCTTAATCATCATGTTGAGCCCCTTAGAGTCAGTTTTTATAGAAGTTTTAATATTTAGACTAAAAAACATTTAAAAAGTTATAATTTTGGCTACCAGGAAAACTCATCATACCAGGGCCAACCTGGATCCAAACCCTATTGTTATTATGAATGATCCAGACAGAATTATAAGAAAATCCAAAAACGAAGAGAGTTCAGCTGATAAAACACCATTAGTTAAAGCTAATTCATGTCCTGCTGAATAGTTGTTTTTAGAATATTTACCTTTTGATGTGAAATTTGATCTCTCATTGTTTAGAACAAAATCTAAAAGTGTGCTTAAAGAAATTGTTCTAGATCCTCATTTTATTGCAGACCTTGAAGTTCAAAGAGCTAATAGATCAATTGATGAATATATTCTTAACACTCCACTATCATCCATTAATACTTCTCTAACTGCTAAAATTTTTGCTCAATCCTCCAAAGTTATTAATACCCCTTCCATCACTACCACATCATCTATTATTTCTACTACAGTTCATTCCACTAGCCCATTCATTCCACAACTCCCTATACAACCTAGAATCCTCTTTCCACCTATAGACACTCCCACTTCACCCATCAGCCCTTCGAGTTCACTTATAGATACTTCCATCTCCCCTATACACACAACTGTCCCTTTTATCCCAATTTTCGCTATAGAAACCCCTTATTCCACTATTAATATTTCAGTTTCATTTGTAGATATTCCAAATTCCACTGTTAATATTCCAAATTCTAGTTTCGATTGGAAATCTTCCATTTTCAACTGTAAGCACTGCTAGCTCATCCATCTCCACCTCAACCCGAACTAATCTTACCTTATCCCCAAGCCAAGCCAAGTCTTTAGCAATGGCCCATAGATATGCCCCTTTGGTGTTACCTGGTCAGTTACATGACTTACCTCAGGACTATCAAAGCAAAATTCAACTATTTGATGCTATAGGCCTATACACTGCTCAATAACACGTTAACGGAATGAACGATTATTTTGAGTTACATGAGATAGATGATGCAAATGTAATAATTATGATTTTTGCCCAAACATTAGCTGGGGAAGTTAGAAACTAGTTTGGAAACTTAGCTACTGGTAGTATTGCAGGTATTACAAACTTTCATCGAGAGATGGGAGAAGAAGAAAAACCCATTGCAGATACTTTATGAGTATGAGAACATTAGGAGAGGTTCTAAAGAATCAGCTTAAGACTACTGCACTAGGTTTAATAGCACTTACAATGTTATCCCATCCAACCTTAAGCCTCCTCCTGATCTCGCAATGATGAAGTTCCCTGATGGTTTTGATCTCTACATGACATACCACCTTAGGGAAAGAGAGCCTGCAACCCTAGAGCAAAGCCAAACAAATGCAGTAAAAGTAGAGGCTAATCTTTTAGCTAAAAAATCCTGAGCAAAGTTAGAAAGGAGAGTAGGATTTGCTGATGAAGCTTCAACTTCTGATGGTAAAGTAGATCTTTTGGCCAAAACTGTAGAAAGAATCATGGATAGACTTGACAAGCTAGATAAAAAAACATGGGATAATCAACAAGCACCCCCAGTTAGGAATGATAATTTCAAAAAAACCCAAAATCAAAACCAAAACACAGGAAAGAATGGACCTGATCAAAACATTAGGCCTCCTTTTCAAGAAAACTATGCAGAATCATCTGATCCTGATGATCCAGAACAATATAACCAAATCAATCTAATTTGATTAGATGATCAAAACCCTATATTCCTCTCCTAGGATGAGGAAGAATTGCATATGTTACAACAACTTCAAACCCAATCTGGAGAGTCATTTGACTATAAACAGGGATATGACTCTGCCATATTTGAAGTGCACAAATAATATAGCTTGAGAAGTAAAAAGAATGCTTGTCCTCCTGACCAAACTAAGAAAGTAATGGAAAATCAACCAAAAATAAATGTTATGAAACCAGCTCAAAAAAAGATAGAATGGATAGATCAATGCCTTAGAATTCAGCCTCTTCGAGGGGGCAACCTCCTTTACATTACATAAATGAACAATTCTTGGATGATTCAAATGACAAA
>APFE031095223.1:5758-39925 GCA_000404065.3 Pinus taeda | reverse complement strand
TACCTATAACTTTAAATAACATACACCTATAACTTTAAATAACATGAAATTAATTTATTTCAATAAAAACAAATATTAGAGAATTCCAAATATTACTGCACTTCTTTATAAGGCTGTTGTTTGAGAGGGTAGTAATGACGTTTTTGCAAAAAAGTGAACAGTAAAAAATACGTTTTAGAACTTTGAAAGCCCATCACAAAAAACAGCTTTTTAAAATTTTTAAACGTGAAATACGGTCAAAATGCCTTGTGACGGGCATTTTGCCCGTCAAATTCCAACCCTGGTGTTGAGGAACATTGACCCTGATCTCCCAATCGACGAGGCACTTAACAACAGGGCCTCTCGACCGATTGAGCTAACCTTTGGAACTTTATCCACATAGTATTATATTGTGTAACTGTTGCAATAAAACCTACAAACAAATATTTGAAATATAACTTTTAAATAATATTAAAAAAAATATTTATTTATTAAATTAAATATTTATAAATTACATTGATTGATTAATGTTAAACTAATAATAATTAACAAACAAATCTAAACTAGTAATTAACGAACAAATTGGTTACTAAAACTTTATTTTAACCTAATAAATAAATAAACAATAATAATAGTGAATAGTTAAAATATTATATGAAATTAGATTAAATGAATATACAACCCCGAAAGGAATTCATGGCTATAAACTTCCATTCAATCGTATTGGGTAGTTAGAGTTTTAGTGACCATTAGAGGGGTACAAGAATCGAAAACAAATTGAGGACGCTAAAAGTCAAGCTCATAATTTTTTTCCCCAGTGGGGATTGACCTCAACGTCAAGTTTATTTAATAGATCATATTAAGGAAGAGTGATTTGTGATAAGTAGTATTGATTCACATGTTATTAGTGACAATCTTATTATTATTGGAAAAAATATCTTATTTTGAAATGTGATGCATTTAAAGACATAGATAAAGTTATGGGAATATGTTAGCATTGGTTTTTTGGCATTGTCTTTTCAGTGAGGGGATTGTTGAAAAGTTTTGTTAGCTCATCATCAATTTGAACAAGAAAATGATTGAATTGAAAAAGATGAAAAGCAAGGAACTAATAATCTCATAGAGTATTTTTAGTCTCGTGGACGTTAAAATATCATTTCGTTTCATTTCATTAGGAAATTATGTCTAGCAAAAATTCTCTGAAAAAGCCAATAAAACCTATGGAGCCACTTTAAAGTTGGTTGTTGTAGGTATTGTTATATTTTTATGGTTTATATTTTTATTTTTATTTTCAAATTAGATTGTGTGGGTTAGTCTCAATGTTGGATGGAAGAAAGATTTTCTTATTAGAGAAGTTTAGTCGAGTTTGGATGTCTTTTGGGATAGTTTTATTCCCCAAAGGTGGTTCACATCCCCAACCCCTCACCATAAAATTTGAACATGTGACCTAGTGAGGACTAAACCCTACACAACCAATTAGTCTACTCCTCATCGATATGTTATACTTGTTATTGATATTTACTATATTTTCAAATTTTAACATTATAAGGATGATATGAGCTATTTCAAATAGAAGTTGATATTTTGGTAATGGTGTGGTGGTTCAGTTTTCATGTAATGTACTAAATCATAAATGTATTATTTTTTATATGATACTAATAAAGCTATAATAATATAGCTTGTTAAAAAAAATTATATGGTATTAATAAAGCTACACTATATCTTGTTAAAAAATAATAAACTCAGTGTATATAATAAAAATAGTACTTGAGTATATACAAGATATAATTCTTATCAGATGGTGAATGTGGAGAGTGAGAGAGGATGGCATTGATATTGCGTACTGCAGCGCCTCGAGGTCTAGGGTAAGCCCTTGTGGGACCTTCTGCAGTCGCTATCTCCCCTCATCCATTACTTACCTGCAGATTTTCTTCAACGTTAAAGTGTGCGAACAGTCTCCTACCCCTCTGATCCACCTTTACTGCTCCATTGACTTCTTTCGTCGCCGTCGGAATGGACTCAAAAGCTATCTACTATTCAACTAACCCAAATCCCTACGACGAGATTTGGATGCGCCCACACATCATGTCGAGTTATGTCTCATTTTGTCCATCGTCTTTCTCGTTGTTTGCTAAGATACCTGTCATGGACCTCCCTGGGTCATCTGTGTCCTACCTGCCAGAATCAGCGGCTCTGGATGCATCTTCTGGTTTGGATTGTCCCTCGCTTTCCCCTACAACTCTCAATCTCATCGTGGCATGCATCCCTCCCTCTCCCTCCTTTGATTCCCCTCTCCCTGATTTCCCTCACCCATCCGCTCCTTCTGGCACCCCCTCATCTATCGAAATCACTCTGTCAAGGATTTCTTCCCCCCACTACACTACTCTGACTAGCACTCCAAACCCTAATCCTAATTGTCCACAACTCAGCTTCCCCATACCCTCAGGCTGCTTCAGTATACCTATCCCAAATCCCAAGAGCTCTTCACTATCTCCACAGGCGGCATATCAAGGTAGCAGGGGTCCCTTTCGAGACCACCCAATGGCTCCTCAGTCCAACAAAGTAAAGAAAGGGAAGTGTGTCAAAGCGATAAACAATGACATCAACCTCACGCTGGGGGAAGATCTCACGATGGGAGAGGTGGTGGATACAACCAACAGGGTTTTGGTGGGATGAGTTAGAGGGTGAAACTACACTGCGAAGTGTCTTCGACTCTGGACTATGGAAATATGGGGTTCCGTTATTATAGAATTGCCCTCAATTATTGTTCTCACACGTGGGTGGTTTGCTCTCAGCTTCCACAGGGAGGAATATACAGACTGGATCCTCTCACGATATTCACATATTGAACTTGCCCCCATGCTGCTAAAACGATGGAGCCCCCTTTTCGATCCAGAAAGGGAGCAGCTTGGTGCAGTGTCGATTAGGGTATGTCTTCGAGGGCTACCACTGCACTTCTGGTCAGAGGATGTGTTCATTCGCATTGGCAATGCTCTGGGCACTTATCTAGATCATGACAAGACACACCAATATTCAAGAAACAAGTCCATGGCGCGAATCCTGGTCCATCTAGATACAAGGGAAGGATTGGAGGAGAAGATCACCCTTCACTAGAGACATTTTTCTCGCAAGCAAATCCTTGGTTACGAAGGGGTCCCCTTCAGATGTCGAAGATGTCACAAGGTAGAGCACCTGTATAAGGAATGTCCTCTTGTTTCACCTTCATCTCCTCCAACAGCAAAGGGAATAAAGCATCTGCATCCAGATGAACCACAAGTGAAAGATCATCCTTCATGCTCTGCAAGTGCGAAGGATGCGAAAGGGGACACAACTCGACCCACTTGTACTGTCCAAGTTCCGCTTATATCCCCACCCATGACAAGATCTCGGACTGTTGCGGTGGTTGCTCCTTCCACAAGTACATCTCCTCCTCTTTGTTCCTCTGTTTCACATATTGGTAATATTTTGCATTCTCTATCTGCATTTGCATCCATCCCTTGTATGATCTCCACCCCTATCAATTTTTCGCTCAATCCCCACTAGCTATCTATTCCACCACCCCCTGTTGTCTATAGTTCGGGGCCATCCAATCCAGCTGAGCCTTCCATTTCCTCTTGATCACATTCATATAACCTCCGATCCTGAACCCCCGCTCTTCCAGAGTCGATTGGATCAGGTATCTCATCTTCGGCTGTGGAGACCAAACCCTCTCAAGGGCGTCCTTCTATGATTTCTAAAGCCATCATGCTTACAGGGGTCGATGTGGCCAATGGAAGACAAAACACTATTGACAGGGTACTTAGAGCAAAGGATACCCTAGCTTCGGTTCCACCATGAAGTGGTTATCATTTAATTGCGAGGGTTTAGCTAGTCCCTCTAAAAAACTAGCTCTCAAGAGGCTCTTGGACTCTAAGCCTTGTGACATTATTTTTCTACAAGAGACCTTAAGTATGGCAGAGCAGATTATCCGGATTATTTGCTTTATAATGCCTGGTTGGAGTTTTCATGCATCAGATGTCATTGGGTGATAAGGGGGTATCGCTCTGGGTTACAATTCTCGTGCCATTAACCCTATCTCTGCTTGGGGTGACCGTGGGTTCATTGGAATGGACATCTTCTCCTCAGAGCTATGCTCCTAATCATAATAGGTTGGAATTCTGGAATAATCTATTGTGGCTCTCTCTTGTCAACAACATTACCATTTTAGGAGGAGACCTTAATTCCACCTTTGGCCATGAAGAATCATGGGGCCATCACTCACAGTTTGATCCCCTCTTTGATCAACTGGATCTATTATTGGAGCATTAAGAAGAATATTGGACCATTTTCTCAGTAAAGAATATTTGTTAGCTTCCTTCACAAATTACAGGCGGTGGGTGGGGTTTGGTGGGATCTCGGATCACTCCCCCATCTATCTAGAACTGGTTGGCCCATCACAAAATCCCAAGTCTCCTTTCAAATTCAATTCGACCTGGCTAAAGGACCCTGATTATCACAAATTAGTTACTGAGTATTGGAGAGACCACCTACCGTCAAATGATCATTATGTGGCAGAGGGATTCTGTCAAAACCTAGTGAATCTTAAAAGGCCCTCCATAAACTGGGCTAAAGCCAAAACTCCAGGGATGATCAGACTCTCTATGACATTGAGCGCCAGATTGATGAGTTGACCAATGACCAAGGCAGGGGGTACACTTCTATCGAAGTAAAGGCCACATTGACGGAGTTGGAGGCTCATAGATCCAAGATTCTGCTGGAATGGGAAAAGTCATGAAGACTCAGAAGTAGAGCTATTTGGCTTCAAGCAAGGGATGACAACACAAAAATCTTCCATAATTTTTCCAAGGGGAGGCGAGCCAGCAACACTATGTGGCAGATGTCGACTAAACACGGGCAGCCATCACATGCATTTCATCAGCTAGCACATATGGGGAATACTCACTTTCAACAGCTCTTCAAAGCTCCCCCTGAAGCATCACTTGCATAAATCATTCAAATTACTGGACATTTCCCTAGATTTTTGGATCCAGACTCAGTTTAGGATCTTATCAAACTTGTATCTATGGGAAAATTGGAGATAACTTTGAAATGGTTCAAGAAGGATAAAAGTCTGGGGCTGGATGAATGGTCGGTGGAATTCTACCTATCCTTCTTCGAAACCATTGGTTCGGATCTTCTTAACATTATCGAGGAATGCAGATCTACAGGGAGATTGTATGAAGCCATCAACACTACTTTCATTTCCCTTATACCTAAGGTGGACTCCCCTCAATCCTATAGTGATTTCAGGCCCATCTCTCTCTCTACAACTGTCTGTACAAAATCATTGCTAAGGTCATTGCAAATTGTATCAAGCCGATCCTCTCTGATAATATATCCTTTGAACAATTTGCCTTTCTCCATAATCAACAGATCCACAAATCCATTGGTACATCCCAGGAAGCCCCCCACTCCATCAAGCTGAAGAATTTGAAAGGATCCATACTCAAAATTGATCTCTCAAAGGGCTTTGACCGTGTCAGTTGGCTATACATCAGGATGTTATTAACTCACCTTGGTTTCCCTATTCCCTTCATTCAATGGATTATGTGTTGTATGACATCTATCTCTTTCAGTGTCCTCATTAATGGCTTTGCTTCCCACTTATTCCATGCAGAGAGGGGACTCAGACAAGGATGTCCACTCTCCCCTCTTCTCTTCCTGATAGTCATGGAAGGATTAAGCAGGCTTATTTCTTTTGAAAAAACAGCTAGGAGACTACAGGGTCTCAAGATCATGGACCAATGCATCCTTACTCATCTCCTGTTCGTGGAAGATGTGATTATATTCCTCAACAGAGGCATTCATGACTTCAAGACTCTATCTGATGTTTTGCGATTATTTTGTACAACAATAGGGATGGAAATCAATCGACCAAAATCCACCATTACCTTTTCAGCATGCTCTCCACAAGAACATTGTCATGTATACCAAAAATTTCCCTTCGAGAGTCTACATTTGGAGGAAGGACTTAAATACATGGGCTTTCGCATAAAATCACATGGATACAAAATTGCTTACTTGACCTGGTTGGTGGCTAAGGTAGAAAAAAGGATGAACAATTAGAGCCATTGTTTCTTGTCTAGGGCAGAGCATCTGGTGCTTATTAAATCTGTTCTTGAAGCCACCCCATTTTTCTGAATGTCTCTTGCCTGGATACCTCAAGGCATTCTATCTAGAATACAAAGGATTTGCTACAATTTCCTATGGAAGGGGCATAACGAAGGTAAACCCTTTGCCTGGGTCAAGTGGAGCCACATTGTTGTGCCAAAAAAATAGGGGGGGATGGGGTCTCAAATACCTACCATCCTTTGCACATCCATTGGCGGCCAAATTGGGTTGGCTCCTCCTAAAGACCAAGAGCTTATGGACTGAAGTCGTCACTTATAAATATATCTGACTTCAGAATATCATGGATTGGGTTTGATTACCATCTTGGAACAAACATGGAATATATGTTATCTGGAAATTTGTCTTACAAACTCTCCCCACCATCCAAAGAGGACTAACTTGGCGAATTTGCAATGGTTCTGCGGTTCGCGTTGGGGTCGACCCATGGATTGGATGCGGCAATCTGTACCAGCTCCACCTAGATCTGATTGCATTTCTTAACAACAGAGGCATCGTCACAATAGCTCATATTATGGATCAGCTAAATTCAACTATTTTTCAACAAGCATAGAAGTCTGCAACAATTCTTGCCATCCTTGAACTATGGACTCAGGACTGGAGGCAATATACAAATGCTTTATTAGAATCTCATGTGCGAATAAGGGACGATGAGGATGAATTGATTTGGGCCCCGACAGCACATGGAGCATACACACCTAAAGAGGGATACCCCATCATCCACATTGAACATAAGCCCACTGTTCTGGAAAATTGGTGGTGCGTGATCTGGAAACTTAAGGCACTGCCCTGTACCCGCCTCTTCATGTGGAACGTGGATGATAGGGTATCGTCCCTCCACTACACTACTCCAGTTGACACTCTAAACCCTAACCCTAGTTGTCCACCGCATAGCTTCCCCATACCCTCGGGGTGCTTCAGTATACCTGTCCCTAATCCCAAGAGCTCTTCATTATCGCAAGTGGCATATCAGGGTAGCAGGGTTCCCTTTCGGGACCACCCGACGGCTCCTTAGTCCAACAAAGTAAAGAAAGGGACGTGTGTCAAAGTGATAAACAAGGACATCAACCTCATACTGAGGGAGAATCTGGAAGAGGTGGTGGATACGGCCAACAGGGTTTTGCTGGGATGAGTTAGAGGGCGAAATTACACTGCGAAGCATCTTCGACTCTTGACTATGGAAATATTAGGTTCCCTACTTAAAAAGCTACCCTTGATTACTGTTCTCACACATGGGTGGTTTTCTCTTAGCTTCCACATGGAGGAATATACATATTGGATCCTCTCACGATATTAGCAAATTGAACTTGCCCCAGTGCTGCTAAAACGATGGAGCCCCCTTTTCGACCACAAAGGGAGTAGCTTGGTGCAGGGCCGATTTGGGTATGTCTTCTAGGCTACCACTGCACTTCTGGTCAGAGGATGTGTTCATTCGCATTGGCAATGCTCTGGGCACTTATCTGGGTCATGAAAAGACATACGAATAGTCAGGAAATAAGTCCATGGAGCGAATCATGGTCCATATAGATACAAGGGAAGGATTGGAGGAGAAGATCACCCTTCATTGGAGACATTTTTCTCGCAAGCAAATCCTTGATTAAGAAGGGGTCCCCTTTAGATGTCGAAGATGTCACAAGGTAGGGCACCTATATAAGGAATGTCCTCTTGTTTCGACTTCATCTCCTCCAACAACAAAGGGAAAAAAAACATTTACATCCAGATGAACCACAAGTGGAAGATCAGCCTTCACGCTCTGCAAGTCCGAAGGATATGAATAGGGACACAGCTCGACCCAATTGTACTGTCCAAGTTCCACTTATATCCCTGCCCATGAAGAGATCCCAAACTACTACGTCGGCTTCTCCTTCCACGGATACATCTCCTCCTCTCTGTTCCTCTGTTTCACATTTTGGTAATATTTTGCATTCTCTGTCTACATTCGCATCCATCCCTTGTATGATCTCCACCCTTATCAATTGTTCGCCCAATCCCCCACTGACTATCTATTCCACCACCCCCTATTGTCTATAGTTCAGGTCCATGCCATCCATCTGAACCTTCCACTTCCTCTCGATCACATTCATATAACCTCCGATCCTGAAGCCCCGCTCTTCATGAGTCGATTGGATTAGGTATCTCATCTTTAGTTGTGGAGACCAAACCCTCTCGGGGGCGTCCTTCTATGATTTCTAAAGCCATCATGCTTGTAGGGGTCGATGTGGTTCGTGGAAGATAGAACACTGTTGACAGGGTACTTAGAGCAAAGGATACCCTAGCTTTGGTTCCCCCATGAAGTGGCTATCATTTAATTGCAAGGGTTTAGCTAGTCCCTCTAAAAAACTAGCTCTCAAGAGGGTCTTGGACGCCGAGCCTTGTGACATTATTTTTCTACAAGAGACCTTAGGTATGGAAGAGCAGATTATCCGGATTCTTTGCTCTTTAATGCCTGGTTGGAGTTTTCATGCATCAGATGTCATTCGGTGATCAGGGGGTATCGCTCTGGGTTATAATTCCCGTACCATTAACCCTATCTCTGCTTGGAGTGGCCATGGGTTCATTGGAATGGACATTTTCTCCTCAAATCTAGGTAAGAATATTTGCATTGTCAATATATGTGCTCCTAATCATAATAGGCTGGAATTCTGGAATAATCTATTAGGGCTCTCTCTTGTGAACAACATTACCATTTTGGGAGGAGACCTTAATTTCACCATTGGTCATCAAGAATCCTGGGGCCATCACTCATAGTTGGATCCCCTCTCTGATCAACTGGATCTATTATTGGAGCAGCATCACCTTATTGATATCCGTATGAACATAAGGATGCCTACCTAGCATAACACAAGGATTGGAGATGCAGCACTAGGAAGAATATTGGACTGTTTTCTCAATAAGAAGATTTGTTAGCTTCCTTCACAAATTACAGGCAGTGGGTGGGGTTTGGTAGGATCTCAGATCACTCCCCCATCTATCTAGAACTGGTTGGCCCATCACAAAATCCCAAGGCTCCTTTCAAATTCAATTCGACCTAGCTAAAGGACCCTGATTATCACATATTATTTACTGAGTATTGGAGAGACCACCTACCATCAAATGATCACTGTGTGGTAAAGGGATTCTGTCGAAACCTAGTGAATCTTAAAAAACTCTCCATAAACTGGGCTAAAGCCAAAAAATCCAGGGATGATCAAACTCTCTATGACGTTGAGCACCAGATTAATGAGTTGACTAATGACCAAGGCAGGGGGTACACTTCTATCGAAGCAAAGGCCACATTGATGGAGTTGGAGGCTCATATATCCAAGATTCTGCTCGAACAGGAAGAGACATGGAGACCTAGAAGTAGAGCTATTTGGCTTCAAGCAAGGGGTGACAACACAAAAATCTTCCATAATTTTTCCAAGGGGAGGTGTTACACAGTAATTTGTCACTGTCCTCATCTCAGTCCCTTTGTTATGTCATGTATCAAATAAACATGTTCATATCTTCTCACTTATGCAAAAATATTAAACAATGCTCTTTGATGCTAAAGAACTAACCCTATTCCCTAAGTTTCTTCCTCGTCATGAGTAAGCCATTAATATAAGTGACGATCCCTTGTCATAAACAGTCTCATCGTGACTTTTTCGCAGGTGTACATGTGTTTCCCGTGATGGTCGAATTTTAGGGCCTAGCGCAAGGCTCCCAGCTATTTATCGTGACGATTGGTCTGCATGCATTGCCTCCTTGCGATGCCGTCGTTGATACTTAGTTCATGCCCAACGACGATCCAGGTTTGGTGAATTTGTTCAAACAGTTAGCCTTCTGGATGTCTCTCAAGCTGGTTGTTGGGTCAGTTTGGGTTGCCTTTCCTCCTCTGGGATGGTGGTTCCGCCTCTTGTGCAACCTCCCTTGAGGATAAGCTCCCCCTCCCTCATTTCATGGAGACTCCTTCTCCTATAAAATCACTCACCATTGCTATGATCTGCTAGTTTTTTTAGTTGGGCAGTGCTGCTAGTTTTTTTGAGTTTGATAGTTAGCTTTGGTCTGAGTGTGACAAGCGTAGAATTGCTAATAGTTTGGTAAGAGGTTGTGGAATGCCTTAACCTTGTGCTAGAGCTTGTGAGTGAGAGAGAGATATCATCTATTTGGGAGACCCATTCTTGAGAGTGAATGCTTGAAGAAACATACTGGCTGGACCCTCTGAGAAGGCTTGCGACATCAAGACTTGGTTGTAAGCTTTGCTCTTGAGTCATCTTAATACAATTAATGATGATTTCCTATATCTTGTGTACGATTTACTTGATAGCTTATGATTTCTTGACTTTATAAGTAAATAGATCATTATTGTTCTCGGTTACGTGCTCTATTTTTTTCTTGTGGTGTTTCAAGTTGATTGCTCATTGAGGAGAAAGAAATGGAAGTTGGAGTAGTGCAATGGAACTTCATCAACCACTGGTTTGAGGTAGGCCTCTAATGATGACTATTTAAGGGAATCGATTGTTGTTTTGTCTTTGTTGTGACTAGACCCACTCTAGGGCTAGAGGGGTTGCCTTTGTCCGCAGAGGGAACACTTTCCTACTTCACAAGTTGGCGACTCCGCTAGGGAGTCCTTTGTATGTTTTTTCTCTTGTTTGCTTTTGTTTGGTTTTGATTTAGTGTCTCTTGAATTTTGGGGTTAAACCATCAGTTTTTTGGGTTACCTGGGTCAATCTGATAATTTCCCTTACTGTCTAGAAGAATAGCCTGGTGTTTGTTTGGGAGTTTTCACTTGTTTTTCCTTGTTTTCAAGCTTGTTCCTGGAAAAAGCTTGATAGTCGCGACGATGTCGCCCTGTCTTCATTTTGTTAACATGTGCGTCGTTGATTCCTATCGTACAGTCGTGACTATTCCTGAAATAGGCCCGTTGCGGAATACAGGTGTACTCCTACGACGACGTTTCTTTGTTGCTACGACTATTGGCTTATCGTCACTAGTTGCTGGTTATATACCCGCGACGATTCCTGTACAAGTTGTTTTTACAACTTCACCTCCTAAATTCACCAGTCTTGTTTATCCCCTGTTGTTTTCCTCTCTCTCATCAACTTGTTTTAATTGCTTTTGGTTAGGGTACTGTCTTTTTGGTTTCATTGAGTGAATCTTGTTCTTTTAGCTCTGTGACCTAGCTCTTTCAAGTTTTTGAACCATTTGTCTGGGTTGCTTGTCTATCCAAGGTTCATCCGTAATTGTCTTATTGATTTGCTTGAGGCCTTTTCGTTGCTTGTTTCTTGCTAGTTGATTTTTAGTGTCGATTATTGAACCAATTTTTGATATTGATTCGATTTCTTCACTACCAAGCATAGATCACGATTGTTTGGATCGATCAGTTCACACTTGCTTGTTTGTCTCTTTAAATTCAAAACAATCAAAATCAAAAGATTGCATTCATTTAGTATACGAAAGTGAAAGTACATTTGCATTTCAATTTTCTTGTTTGAGAAATTGGAAAGCGAACTTTAAATCTATCATTAGTAGTATCGATGCATTGTAGATTGCTGTGTTAATGTATTGTGTTTCCTAACGCTTGCATTTGTTTGTCTTGGTTTGAGAATTAACTTTCTACCTTTCTGTAAGTAGGTGTTCATCGAAACAAAAGATGCTTTACTCATTCTAGTTGCATCCTAGGTTTTTGATATACATACGGTAGGGCCTGGAAATTGAAACCTAATTCAAGATCAACTCTAAAATTAACTGAATGAACTTAACAACGCATTGGAACTTAACACACATTATTTAGAGGTCTAGGCTAGAGACGTGCTCCGGCATCATTAAACCTATTCACTATTGTTTTTGCTTAAGGTTGGGTGATTCCTCCTTCTGTGACTCAATAGCTGCTAGTACGGACTTGTGCTCCCAATACCGTCGAGTATATATTGGGAGACCCCACAAGGTTATCATCCTACATCCATAGGAAGTCGTGTCTGCTGCCTTACAAACCGTAACACATCGAACACAGTATTCGGGAAGATTGACTATCGTACGGAAATTCCTTGGTCATTTTTTCTTTCATTTGATCACCAAGGTGTATATGCAATTTTACGGGTTGTTTGGTAAACCTTTTGCCTGGTTCTCTAGAGTAGTCACTTTCATTCCTTTTCGACTCCCTAAAAGAAAAGGATCATCTGAGCACTTGTCCTTTCAGGCTCATTAAATATTCGAAGGGGACTAGAGTCATCTTTTTCCCTTTTCTCGACTCTTTAAAAATGAAAGGTCAAGTTCTGTTCCTGGTCATAAAATTTATTCGACCACGTTCACAATTACCTTGTTAAATCTTGACTGTGTTTCAGTTTGCATAGGTTTGTTTTCCTTACTTGTTTATTTTTCCCTAGAACTTTTGAGTTAAATCATCTTGGCATAATCAACGATCTCGTCTCCCGTACCAAGTGACCAAGGCTCTCCATCTTCTGTCGCTTCTGAGGTACCGGTTGTTAGTGATACTCTTCCTGTTATTCTGAGTATTCAACTGCTTAACTCTCGTGCTCCGAAAGACGAGTTTTATGATATTCATTGGAACCCCATCTGGGAACCTTTCGAAGAAGATTTCCCCATTACTCCTTCTAGTGTTTCGGTCCTGATGTCTTCCTCTAACATGGATGAGGTGAACCCCGTCTCTGGTGAAGAGACCTTTATGGAAAGTGGTGAAATCCCTATACCTATAGAAACTTCACCCTTCCGTGTCACCCCTCTTGGTATCACATTGCCTTTATGCTACCATGCTTTGGTTGATATCATGAGTTCCAGATATCCCCTTACAAGTTCCATGTGGTATCGTAACATCACTCTGACCTCGGAACCGTTCACACCTCAGATTCACAATGTGACTGTCACATCTGTCCCGACTATTCTGACTATTTGTGTGGCTTCTTCAACTCCAGTTGTTAGTGTCGTCAATGCATCTTCAGTTGTGACCACTATTGCCGGACCTTTAGTTGGTCCTACTAATAGTGGTTTGTCAGTGTCGACATCTAGAGTTGTTAATCCCACCCATAATGTCCCACCTTCTTCCGGTTCCATTCCGGCAGGGTGGACATATGACCAGTACATGCATGCTCTTAAGAATCTGGATCCACAGAATCCGTTTCATTATTATGATTCTCGAGGAGCCCATATTTATCACCCTGGATCTATCCCATCTCAGCCTGCTGTTAAGGTTTTTGTTCCATTATCTATTGCTTGGGGCCAAGCACAACCTTCAACTTTTCAGGGTCCACCCTATCAAGGTCAGTCGTCTTACAAACAACGGTATTACAGGCAACCTTATTTGGGGCAACCGGTTGGCCCACAAGGACAACCCTTATATGAACAACCTTCGGCCTTCAGTGGTTCCTCTTTTACTTACTTCAAGAAACCTTCTGGTCAACCAGGACAACCTTACATCCAACAAGGCCAACCTGGTGCCCAGCAAGGTCACTCCTCTAGACAAGTAGGTCAACCTCAAATTCAGCAAGGCCAACCTACAGTCCAGCCTCGTCCATCCTCTAAACAAGTGGGTCAGCCTCAAATCCAGCAAGGCCAACCAATTGTTCAGTCAGTTCAACAATCTAGTGAGTCAGGACAGCCTTCAGTTCTACAAGGTCAACCCATTACCTAGCAAGCTCAACCTTCTGGGCAAATGGATCAACCTTAGTCTCAACCTGGCCAACCTGCTAGCTAGATGGGTCAACCTTAGTTCTCGCAAGGACATCCGTCTGGACCCACTTAACCGGGCACTCAAATGCTTGTTGTTTCTCAAGCTCCACCCGGTTTCCAGACCCAATCTGGTCTCCAAATTCAAGTTGGCTTTCAAACCCAACCTACTTATCAGATGCCGCCTGGACCCCAGGCACAGTTTGGAGCTCAGCCGCCATATGGTTTTCAAGACCTCTAGCAGCCCCAAGGGCAACCTCAAATTGCCCCATATCAAAATTATCAATAGCCACAGGTTAACCCTTATAAGAATTTTTAGCAACCATATGTTGCTCTTGTTGGTCAGGTTGGTAATCAGTGGGCTGTTGGTGGTCAAAACCAGGTTCAACCACCCAGTTACACTTATAATCCCTATGGACAAAACCCTTATGGGAAAAATCTGTCCGGGCAAAATCAACAGGGGAAACTGGGAACTAGTTGGAATTCTAATGTTGTTTCTTACCCGCAACCTCAGATGTCCTTCAACCCTCAATTACCTTTCTTGGCAATGTTGGAACTGCCGGATGTGTCAAAACTGACAAATGATCCCATTCTTCATAATCCGTATTGGCCACCGGTTCCAACCAAGATTCCCGGTGATTGTCCCAAATTCGACAGTAGGTCTGGAGAAGATCCCCAAGCTCATGTCATGACCTATCATCTATGGTGTTCATCTAATTCGTGGCTTGACAATTCCATCCAGCTCCGTCTGTTCTAATGGACTCTCACTGGCTTTGCCACAAAATGGTATATTGAGCTAGCTCGCGGAACTTTTTAGGACTTCAACTCACTTGCTATGGCATTTTTAACTCATTTTCAGTTGCTAATTCGATATGAAATGGGCACACACCTCCTGACATCCTTGAAACAAGACACGACTACACATATCTCCAATCATATCCATGAATGGAGGAGGTATTGTCATCTAATTAAGTTATGGATTCCTGATCAGCTTCTAACCGACTGGTTTATAACCTCGTTTGTCGGTCCGATAGCCCGGGACATTGCGATGGGGGCATGTGTAACTGAAGAGCAAGCTATTGCACGTGCTCAGTATCTTGACTTGGTTTACTCCCAGTCTAGTATGCTATATGATTATTTGCTTGATGCTCTGCGACCCGGAACTTCCAAAGCTCCGTCAATGCCATCTATTGATGGTGTCATTGGTTCTGTTAATGCATCCTCCAAAAAATCTTCCGCAAACCCTGCAAAGCAAAAGTCTGCTGCTACAAACGAAATGCTTCTCAGGCTCCACCTAATCCTAGTAAAACTTCCGAAGTTAACGTCGTCCTGTCCACCACGGCAGATAAAACTTCGAAAGGTAAGAAAAAGGGAAAAGGGAAGAATAAAGCTAATCAACCAAAGCAGGATCCCCCTAAGCCTCCGACCGAAGAAGGTGCCAAGCGCAAGCCTAAGTACCCTTATCTCATTTGTGATGAGGATCACTATACCAAAGACTTCCCTAGGTGGTCTGAGGTTAGTCGTTTGCTAAAAGGCGCCCCTGGGACTCCTGTTGTGCTCAAAGAGCCCTTTCCCTCACAACAGACTCAAATGGTGGTTGATCAACCTCAATCTTCTTCCACCTTCGGCTCTCAAGTCTTCATGGCTGGGATGATTCCCATCCATATTAGTACCCGGTCAAAAGAATATCCTTCACCCGCCGGGAAGGAAACTGAAGCCCCCTCCAGTATTCCTTCGTCCAGTACTGGTACCCTCCATATCAAGCAGCCTAGTACTGAGTCAGTCATTCGACCTCCTCCCAAACGAGTGCTCTGGAAGTCTTCCTACAACCCTAATGCTCATGTTGCACAACACTATAGCATTGTTGAGGACTTAGCCCAAGCTCCTTCAGCTATGTCTGCATTAGAAGTCTTCTAGAGATGTCTCTCCCGGAGGAAGTCTCTGCTATCAGCCATTGGTGGCATTGACCCAGCCGACTCAGATTTGATCACTTTTGATCTGGATAATCATGTACCAAGACTGCCTCACCAGATCGCCTTCCTCATTCAAGTCATCATCAACTCTAAGAATATTCATTGCATTGTTATTGATGAGGGTGCTTCCACTTGCATCATGTCTGTTGCTTGTTGGAAGGCTATTGGTTCCCCAACCTTGAGTCAGTCTCCCACTACCTTGGAAGGCTTCGATGGGAGAGATTCCTGTCCTTCTGGTATCCTCCCGTGTTTTCCTATTACCCTGGAAGGAAAGACAGTAGAAGTTGAGGTCGAAGTTGTCGATGCGAATTTAACTTACAACCTCCTCTTAGGACGAAGTTGGACATATGCCATGCAAGTCGTGCTTTCATCTTTATTTCATGTCCTTCATTTACCCCATTAAGGGAAAATTGTCACGGTAGACCAATTATCCTTCTTCGCTTCTTCTTCTTCCGATGGCAACGTGGCTTTTGTGGAACACACCTCTGTTCCTTATGAGAGTGTGGGTGCTGGACTTTTTAAAGATCCAACCCTCATGGGTGTTTTTTCACTCCCACCTCCCAACACCACTCCCAACAATATGATTTATTTCCATTTTGATCCTTGGGTCCTTCCTCTCGTTGATCAGGTATAATCTTGGGGCGATGTCATGTCATTGAGTCCAGCCGAGCTCAACTATGTCGAAATTGTTTCTACCTCGACTTCATCTTCTCAACCTACTCCTTCGATCAGGGCTCTCAACACGTATATACGATCCCCTTGGGTCGGAGATAGTGCTTCTTCAGATCCCTTACAGGAAATATTTCCTTCTGATGAAGCGATTATCGAGACTATGTCTTTCGAGGAACCTCCTTCGTTTGATCATCACCATCGCTCCTCATTTCTCCCTAGCCACGGGGCTATCATTACTTGTCTTGAGCAGTTTGCTTCCTGTGTCCCCTCCCAACCCCTTCAAACACCTATTCAAATCCACCAAGTTTTCTCTGAAGGTAACACGGGGAACATTACGCAAACCATACCTATCGACATCTCTATTAAACCAGGGGTTGTCGAGAATATTCACATCGTAGTAACCTGTACTCCGGAGGAGATTCAACTTTATACCGATCTTTTTAGATAATTTCATGACATTTTTGCTTGGTCATACGAAGAGATGCCCAGAATCGATCCTAGTATCATGGTGCATGAAATACCTACATATCCGGGTGCCGAACCTGTTCGGCAACATTTACGCCCTGTGCACCCCCGAAAGGCTATAGCCATTAAAGGCAAAGTGAAAAACTTCTTAAAGTTGGGTTTATTTACCCTATCCCACTCACTGATTGGGTTTCTAATATTATCCTTATGACCAAGAAGCAGGGCACTATTAGGGTTTGTGTTGACTACCGAGACATTAATCATGCCTATCCCAAAGATAACTATCCTACTTCTTTCATTGACCAGCTCATTGACGATTGTGCTGGAAGTGAGATTTATTCATTTATGGACGGCTTTTCTAGTTACAACCAGATTAATATATCGCCTGCGGATCAACATAAAACTGCCTTCATCTGCCTGTGGGGTACCTTCGCCTATAAGAAGCTCCCTTTTGGTCTTAAAAACGCCAATGCTACCTTCCAACGCGCAATGTCTTATGCGTTTCATGATATTCGTCACATTGTGAAACCTTATCTGGATGACCTTCCGACCCATTCAGCAAAGTGCCATGACCATCCAAATCACGTTGGCAGAATTTTTCTTCGTTGTGGACACTACAATATCCATCTTAATCCGCATAAATGTGTTTTCTGTGTTGAATCCGACAGACTTCTTGGGTTTTTCGTCTCCAAGGAGGGCATCAGCTTGGATCCCCTCAAGGTTGAAGCAATTCAGAATCTTCCTCCTCCTGCTTCTTTGCAACAATTGCAGAGTTTGCAGGGTAAAGCAATTTTTTTATGCTATTTTATTTCGAACTATGTTGAAGTTTCCGAAGGCTATACGTGGTTATTAAAGCGGGATACCTCCTTTGTTTGGGATGTCGCTGCTCAAGAGTCATTCGAACAACTCAAGGCACTCCTTTTTTCTGCTCCATTGTTACGTCCCCCTAATTATCACCGCGACTATACTCTTTATCTGGCCGCCGACGATAGCACCATCAACATGGTTTTGGTTCAAGACAATGATGTTGGTGTCGAGCATGTTGTCTATTATCTCAGTCGCAATTTACTTGACACGGAAACTCGATATGCCTATGTTGAGAAGCTTGTGTTGGCAACCGTTCATGCTGTCCAATGTTTTCGTCATTATATACTATTACGTACAACGACGGTGATTTCTAATTGCAACCCGATGACGTACATCTTGTCACGTCAGTTGTTGGGGGCCAAATACTCGAAATGGATTTTCATCCTTCAAGAGTTTGATTTGGAGTTTACTACGGTCAAGTCTAAGAAATCTCTCGTTTTCGCTGAATTGTTCTGCTCGCTACCAACCACTACCGCACCCTCTCGGTTAGAGGACCATATTCCGGACGAGTCTCTTTTCTTGATTAACACCCTCGATCCCTGGTATGGGGATATTATTGTCTACCTTCAAGCATCCTCTTTTCGTCCTGATTTGTCCAAGGATTCTCAACGACATATCCGCCATCATTCTCAGCCTTATCGCATTATCGTGGACACCCTATACCGTCTCGGTGTTGACTCTGTAATCCGCCGCTGTCTGACGTTCGAGGAAGCCGAACGAGTTTTGAATGACTGCCACTCTGGAACCTGTGGCAGTCATATGTCCAGGTATGCTACTGCCCAAAGGATCCTCCGTGCTGGGTACTTTTGGCCATGTATTTTTAAGGATTGCATTCTCGCCATCCGCTCTTATCATGCATGCCAAATTTGCCAACGGAAGATGCGTGCGCCTCCCTCTCCTTTACTCCCTGTTATTACCGTTGGCCCTTTTGCCAAATGGGGCATTGATTATATGACTTGTAACCTTCGCTCAGCTGGGGGGCATGGGTATATCATTGTTGCTATCGATTATTTCAGGAAATGGGCCGAGGCGACGCCTACATTATCTAATGACGGTAAGACAACTACTCAATTTTTATTCAACCATGTAATTTCTCGATTCGGAGTCCCTCAGGCTATTGTCATTGATCATGGATCTCATTTCCGTAATCATATGATGACTGAGTTAACAACCCAGCTGGGTTTGCTTCATGATAATTCGACGTCGTATTATCCTCATGCCAATGGCCAAGTAAAAGTTGTCAACAAGGTTTTGGTCACAATGCTTCAACGTACCATTGGTATGTACAAGTCTAATTGGCATTTGATGTTGTTTTCTACCTTATGGGCCTATCGTACTTCAGTGAAGGATGCCATCGGATTCACCCCGTTTCAATTGGTTTACGGTCTGGAGGCTACCCTTCAGATTGAATGCGAGATCCCTTCTCTTAAATTAGTTTTTGAATTTCTCCCAAACACTACTTCGGTAGAAGAACGTCTTCTTTACCTAGAGTGGTTAGACGAGACCCATCGACTAGCCTCTTTAGTCATTGAAGCACAAAAGAAGAGAGTGAAAACTCACTTCGACCAAACTATTTCCCCTTGTTCTTTCGTTAAAGGAGACTTAGTCCTGCTCTACGATCAAGCAAATGATAAGCTGGGGGCAGGCAAATTCGAGCCTATGTGGCATGGGCCTTACATTGTGAAACATGTTTTGTAAAAAGGGGCCTATGAGTTGATCGATTATGAAGGGAATCCTCTAGATAAGCCCCGGAATGGGCTTTATCTTAAGAAATATTATGCATGCACTTCGTGCCTCTGCTATGTACATACGTGTGTTTTCAGTTTGTGTGTTCATGTGTGGCTTGGTGTGTAGGTGTAATTGCCACTTATTGTGTCTTTTTACTTCTTGTGCAGATCTCTGGTACACCTTACATTGGTTTCATTGATGGTGCCTGCCGTAGTACCCGGAACCTTTCCTCTGCGGCATGGGTGATCTACGATCCTCACGGTGAGTTAGTAGACCTTCAAGGTGTTTGTCTAGGTTGCACCACAAACAATGTCGTTGAATATAGCGTTGTCATTGAATTATTGACCGAGGCTGTTAACCTCGATATTCGTGCATTGGTTGTGAATCTGGATTCTCAACTTGTTGTCCTCTAGCTTAACGGGCGTTATTCTGTCAAAAATCCTCAGATTTTAAGGTTGTATTTATGTGTTAGATTATTGGAAAGAAATTTTGATTTTATCACATATCAACACATTTTAAGACGTTTTAAACACATTAACTGATGCATTGGCAAATCATGTATTAGACAGACATTTACGCAATATGTAATCAAACATTGTATGAAAGCATTTAGACACATTAATAAACCATAGATAGCATATATAAATATATATATCGTGTGGCGCACCAAAGTGCTCAAAAAGTAAGTGTGTATGTCAAAAAATAGAGTATGTGTTCACAATACATCTGAGACACATGTCTCTCAAAAATAGCAAGAAAGTAAAGCCTAGGTGTCTATAGTGGTGGGTTCTGCTCCCTATAGCATACCACCGCCCGCACTACTCGTCTCAAGAGCCTATGTATCCTAGGTGTCACACTGACAGTATGTCCCTGATACTCCACCGAGACCTCCTCGATCCCCCTGTAATATGGGATCCCATCAGTCAGGCCCTCGAGGTTCTAGGCAATCTCCTCCTCCGCGTTACTCTCGAGCAAGCCAAAGCTAGCTCTTTGTTGCCCTCCCTCCGGTCTCTCTGGTCCCACATCTGCAAATAACACATAAACGACAATTAAGACATATGTATGTGAAAATCCAAAAAACATTATAAAAAACAAAACACATAAATAGTGTGGTGTTTGACCAAGTGTTTTACCTCCCTTGTCCCACTACTCGCTAGGTGGGAGCAGCATGTCAGGATCTCCTTGGAAGTCTATGCTTGCATACGGCCAATCCTCGATGTTGATCTTCTGATGATCCAGCCACTCCCAAAACAATACCCCCCATGATACTAGCCGACCACCACCTCCTCGTGGCATCACAAGTGCTCATCGGATGATGCGAGTCTCTCGTGATCCCGACACATACAGGTCCATATCTTGTAGCTGAAGTGATGGTACCCGCTCCAGCATGAGCAGTATCAGAATGGATCCATATCCAAATTGTTTGGTCTCCCCTCATCGGCACTTAGTCAGTTGCCTCTTCATGCTAAGAGCCACTGCGTCGGCTCAGTTGTACATGGTCAGAGTGAGGCAATCAAGGGCCAATCGCATTTGGGTCTTCGTTGCCTCATGTCATGCTTGAGAGCCCGCTGCCCTCGTAACCATAAACAATACTGAGCAAAGGGTCAAATCCCCCACTGTTGGGATCTGCAGTTTCCCGCTAGTGGATGATTTGTGCGCCCCTGGGCACACCCGCGCTATCAGCATATCAAGAGTCTTGTTGGCAGCCTGTACACCCTCCATGATTGGTCTCTCACAGCGACGAGACAAACCTGTCAAGAAGTATATGTCCGTTGCGTCAAACTCGATGTCCTGACCACGAATGACGAACTTTCCCTCTGTCGGGTTCCAGGAGTGGATCAGCAGCTCGAGCAAGTCTGGTTGTGCCCAAAGGTGTGGTGTAAGGAAGAACTTCAATAATCCACAGTCCCGCAAGGCTCTTCTACACTCGGGATCATTAAATGCCTGTTCGTCATCGTCATAGTGGGTTATCTCTTGCCATACAAATGCCATTATTGCCCTGCATTGAAGGAAAAAATAATTATAATCTTTTTCATGGGCTTAAGTGCGTAATTTATAAAAAAAATTCCAATCTTTACAGCATCGTCGCGACAATACATCTGTCTCTAGCGACGACCCCGACGGTGGTGTGCGTTAGCATGTTCAATCGTCGCTAACCCATGAGGGATTTTTGCGACGATCGAGGAGCGGATTTGAAATGAAAATTCCACCGAAATCCACCTATGGAACATGAAATTGAACTTAAAAGCAATGAAAATGCAGTGCAACAGATGGTTTACTTACTTGGTAGGAGTCTCATGCGGGATGGTCGATCACTGATGTCGAAATCAAGCTTTGAACTTCGCACAGGTTTGCACTCAAAATCACCAAAGGTAAAAAAATCAAAGTGTAAATGTAAAAAATGAATTACCATGACCCTTTTTATAGTGATCTTTCCAAAATTGTAAGGTTTTGCACTATAGGGTTTAGGGTTTCACTATTTATTTTAAGTTTTGTTTAGGGTTTTGAGTTTTTAACATAATTTCCACATATATAATGCATTTGTATCGAATGGATCTTATGATGTGGTTTTTCTGTGTAGAAACAGGGACAACGGATACATTTAATGATTCATGTATGCTTGGTCCATATTTACTACAAGTCTTCTTTAAGCCCTTTTCCGACTTACAAAAGATGAAAAGATTGTCGAGTTTTCCCTTTTAACTCGTTAAATGGAATAAAAGGCAGTCCATTTTTAGCTCTTTTCTGACTGTATAAACATGAAAAGATCGTCAGACTGTTGTCATTTCGAGTTCGATACTGGTTATGAAACGATGTGTCTTCGATCACTTTTTTACTTTTTCGGATCGGGGCCACTAATTACGAAAAGTACTCCTTGATCGTAATGGTCAAGCAGTTCTCTCAAGTATTATTTTATACTTTTTCGGGCTCGAGGGACACAAATTTACGAAAGAGGACCCCCCTGGAGTTTTCTTTTCCGTGTCTTTTCAAACTCTCTAAACATGAAAAAGACTCCGAGTTTTCCCTATGTCGGACTCGTTAAACCCTGAAAACATTGGACTCATCACCATGACGAGACTCGAGCTTCTCGTCCCTAGGGCTCGTTAAACCATGGCGACATTGGACTCATCACCATGATGAGACTCGAGCTTCTCCTCCCTAGGGCTCGTTAAACTATTACTAGGTTGGATTAGTTCGAAGGTTGAACTTATATTACAAGCATATGTTATCCCCTTCAAGCTTGTTTTTAAAAAATAATTGGGGTACTCGCCAGCAATGATGGGGGAAAATTTGGAAGTCATCATTGGTTACCTACGGTAGCTAGTCACTCTTGAACATCGACACTTTTGCTTCTCGTCGGGTTGGGATATCCTCACATCGTCATTGGCCTTCCAGGGTTTTGGGTTGCCATTTTGCCTCATTCCATCTGATCCATGTTGTCTCCTTTAGACGTCCGATCCCTTCTACCAAAATGCTGCCACATTCCCGAGTCGTGTCGTCGATATGTTCAAGAGTATAATCCTTCTGCAGTTCACACCCTTACCTCCTCTTCTGATACTCTGTTTCACCATCTACCACTTGTTCCTTATCTCGCATCGTTGATGGGGGAAACATTATGGCCCTCCTACGACGGATCGTCTCCTGTCAACACCAGCTCATTATCCAGGAGATTGATCTAGAGATCCCCTTTGGTACGTTGCAGCTTGCATGCCTCAACGACAATTTCTTCGTGCTTGATGACAGACTTTCATCATAGGTCTTCGATTGGGTTATTCCACGAGTGTTCGGCTTCAACTCATTCACACTTAGTGGATTATATTGGCAGTACCTTGAGAGCCATTGGCATTGTTGGTGGTTTCTCTCGCGCTTGTTAATGACTTTCATTATTGACCGGTAATCAAGTGACTTTCTATCATGCTCGACCTCAGCACATCCATTCGCATGCTAGAATTATTACATATGTTCGGGCTGCCTGGATTGGTTAGTGATTACATACATGACTCTTTGATTAGATGGCTGCGACCATACCTGAGTCTTCATGGATGGATGTGACCATACCTTTATCGTTATATATGGTCTTATCAACTGGGTGGCTGCGTCCATACCACAGACCAAGTTTCATGTCTTTTGGATGGCTGTGCCCATGCCTATACTACATGTATTTCATTATCAGAGATATCAGTTGTACTTGCATCTGTAGGTTCTTCAAGGTGGTGTTCCAGTTCGATCATGGTTTTGTAAAGCATTTCACCCCTCCCACTCTCTCAGGCTTCATGCTTTAGGGGGCATCTGTTACACAGTAATTTGCCACTGTCCTCATCTCAGTCCCTCTATTGTGTCATGTATCAAATAAACATGTTCATATCTTCCCACTTATGCAAAAAGTTTAAACAATGCTCACTGATATTGAAGAATTGACCCTATTCCCTAAGTTTTTGCCTCATCGTGAGTAAGCCATTAATATACACGATGATCCCTTGTCATAAACAGTCTCATCGCGACTTCGTCGCAGGTGTACACGTGTTTCCCGCGATGGTCGAATTTTAGGGCCCGGTGCGAGGCTCCCAACTATTTATCGTGATGATTGGTCTGCATGCATTGCCTTCTTGCGATGCCATCACTGAGACTTAGTTCATGCATAACGATGATCCAGATTTGGCAAATTTGTTCAAATAGTCGGCCTTCTGGATGTCTCTCGAGCTGGTTGTTGGGTCAGTTTGGGTCACCTTTCCTCCTCTGGGATGGTGGTTCTGCCTCTTGTGCAACCTCCCTTGAGGATAAGCTCCCCCTCCCTCATTTCATGGAGACTCCTTCTCCTATAAAATCACTCACCATTGCTATGATCTGCTAGTTTTTTAGTTGGGTAGTGCTGCTAGTTCTTTTGAGTTTGGTAGATAGCTTTGGTGTGAGTGTGACAAGTGTGGGATTGCTAATAGTTTGGTAAGAGGTTGTGGAATGCCTTAACCTTGTGCTAGAGCTTGTGAGTGAGAGAGAGATATCATCTATTTGGGAGACCCATTCTTGAGAGTGAATTCTTGAAGAAACGTACTCGCTGGACCCTCTGAGAAGGCTTGCGACATCAAGACTTGGTTGTAACATTTACTCTTGATTCATCTTAATACAATCAATGATGACTTCCTATATCTTGTGTACAATTTACTTGATAGCTTATGATTTCTTGATTTTATAAGTAAATATATCATTGTTGTTCCCAGTTACGTGCTTGTTGTTTTCTTGTGGTGTTTCAGGTTGATTGCTCATTGAGGAGAAAGAAACGGAAGTTGGAGCAGTGCAACGAAACTTCATCAAGCACCGGTTTGAGGTAGGCCTCTAACGATGATTATTTAAGGGAATTGATTGTTGTTTTGTCTTTGTTGTGACTAGACCCGCTCTAGGGCTAGAGGGGTTGCCTCTGTCCGTAGAGAGAACACTTTCCTACTTCACAAGAGGCAGGCTAGCAACACTATATGGCAGATGTCGACTGAACATGGGCAGCCAGCACATATATTTCATTAGCTGGCACATATGGGGAATACTCACTTTCGACAGCTCTTCAAAGCTCCCCCCGAAGCATCACTTGCATAAATCATTCAAATTGCTGGATATTTCCTTAAATTTGTGGATCCAGACTCAATTGAGGATCTTATCAAACATGTGTCTATGGGAGAATTGGAGAGAACTTTGAAATGGTTCAAGAAGGATAAAAGTTTGGGGCTGGATGGATAGTCGGTGGAATTCTACCAATCCTTCTTCGAAACGATTGATCCGAATCTTCTTAATGTTATCGAGGAATGCAGATCTACAAGGAGATTGTATGAAGCCATCAACATTACTTTCATTGCCCTTATACCTAAGGTGGACTCTCCTCAATCCTATAGTGATTTCAGGCCCACCTCTCTCTGCAACTGTCTATACAAAATCATTGCTAAGATCATTGCAAACCGTATCAAGCTGGTCCTCTCTGATAATATATCCTTTGAACAATTTGTCTTTCTCCACAATCGACAAATCCACCAAGCCATTGGTATGGCCTAGGAATCCCTCCACTCCATCAAGCTAAAGAATCTGAAAGGATCCATACTCAAAATTAATCTCTCAAAGTCTTTTGATCATGTCAGTTGGCTCTATATCAAGATGTTATTAACTCACCTTGGTTTCCCTATTCCCTTCATTCGATGGATTATGTGTTATATAATGTCTGTCTCTTTCAGTGTCCTCATTAATGGCTCTGCTTCCCACTTCTTCCAATGCAGATAGGGGACTCAGACAGGGATGTCCACTCTCCCCTCTTCTCTTCCTGATAGTCATGGAAGGATTAAGCATGCTTATTTCTTTTGAAAAAGGGCTGGGAGACTACAGGGTCTTAAGATCATGAACCAATGCATCCTTACTCACCTATTGTTCATGGATGATGTGCTTATATTCCTCAACGGAGACATTAATGACTTCGAGGCTCTATTTGATGTTCTGTGAATATTTTGTACAACAACAGGGATGGAAATCAATCGACCAAAATCCACCATTACCTTTTCAACATGCTCTCCACAGGAACATCGTCATGCATGCCAAAAATTTCCCTTCGAGAGTCTACAGCTGGAGGAAGGACTTAAACACACGGGCTTCCGCATAAAATCACATGGATACAAAATTGCTAACTTGACCTGGTTGGTGGCTAAGGTAGAAAAAAGGATGAAGAACTGGAGCCAACGTTTCTTGTCCAGGGCAAGGCTTCTCGTGCTTATTAAATATGTTCCTGAAGCCACCCCAGTTTGCTGGATGTCTCTTGCTTGGATACCTCAAGGCATTCTATCTAGAATACAAAGGATTTGTTGCAATTTCCTATGGAAGGGGCATAAGGAAGGAAAAACCCTTTGCCTGAGTCAACTGGAGTCGCATTGTTGTGCCAAAAAAATGGGGGGGATGGGGCCTCAAAGACCTACCAGCGTTTGCACATCCATTGGCGGTCAAATTCGGTTGGCTCCTCCTAAAGACCAAGAGCTTATGGACTGAAGTCGTCACTTATAAATATATTTGGCCTAAGAATATCATGGATTGGGTTCGATTACCATCTTGGAACAAACATGGAATATATATTATCTCGAAATCCGTTTTACAAACTCTCCCCACCATCTGGAGAGGACTAACTTGGCGAATTTTCAATGATTCTGCGGTTCGCATTGGGGTTGACCCATGGATTAGATATGGCAATCTGTACCAACTCCCCCCAGATCTGATTGCATTTCTTAACAATAGAGGCATGGTCACAATAGCTCATATTGTGGATCTGCTGAATTCAACTATTTTTCAACAAGCATGGAAGTCTGCAACAATTCTCGCCATCCCCGAACTGTGGACTCAGGACTGGAGGCAATATACAAATGCTTTATTAGAATCTCATGTGCAAATAAGGGACGACGAGGATGAATTGATTTAGGCCTTGAGAATACATGGAGCATACACACCTAAAGAGGGATACCCCATCATCCACATTGCACATAAGCCCGTTGTTGTTGAAAATTAGTGGCGCGTGATCTGGAAACTCAAGGCACCACCCTATTGAAAAAATGTGCAACAAGAAATGTTAAATTTAGGATGTGCTAAAAATAGACATGCTAAAAATAACATGTCTAAAAATAGCAGTTTGACCAGTGAGGTCATTGACCACATTGGGTGAGAGGTGAAACTGCTAAAAATAGAAAATTCTAAAAATAGTATTTCTGGGTCCCTTCCTATTTATAGCAGTCCCTAGTCTATCTATAAGAAGTAAAATTAATTTTGGTCTTAACAGCAGTTGGAAATATTAATTAATTAATTCAGTTGAGTTAATTAGTTAAGGAAATTTGAATTTGAAGTCTTTGAGAGCATGCACATGATTTCCTCCACTGATTGAGGGAATAAGTATGAGTTCTATAATGATAGAATCAATTGACTTAGTTCTAACTAGTCAAGTCCAATTATATTATTTTAACAAGTTGTTAAAATAATAGAATATAGTTTGTTAATGCTTGCATGCATGCGACAACTATTATTTTAGATAACTGAGAATTCACTCATGGATAACTGTTGCATATCAGTTCTGTTAGAGACCCAGTTGAAATCAGATGTGGGACAGTGTACTATCAGATGCTTAGATATTTCTAGTAAGTATTCCTTGCATGGAGAAGGATATATTATAGGATATTGGAGGACTTGTGGCCTATATATTGAGGCCTAGGTAGTCCATGATTTTCATCTTCTGATTGAAGATCATTAGGATCTTTTGATTACAGAGAGAGCAGGATAGTTATTGAGCTGATTCTTTTTGTATGTTGTTGAGGATCTCCACTTGATTGATAATACATGGTTGGGGTTTTATGTTGGTGTTTTCCCCTGGATATATCTTGTTTTATGTGTGATTATTTCTCTTGATCAGTTATGCATGTTTCTACTTGATGTTGCTCATGAATTCGATTATGCTTGCGCTTAATGTTTTGTAGAAGTAGAACAAGTATTATGCTTTAGGACATTGCATATATCGGTTTGTTCTACAGGTGAAATTTCTACACACCCCGTACCCACCTCTTCATGTGGAACACGATCATTAATAAGACACCCACAAGCTCTAATCTCATGAAAAGATCTTTTCACGGCCCATCTTGGTGTGATATTTGTCGTCGGGAGGAGGAAACAAATGATCATTTATTTCTGTCCTGCACTATCACACAGAAAATATGGGAGCATGTTTTTTCCACGTTAAATATTACTTAGAGATGGGAAGGGAACGACATAAAGGAAGCATGGAACAATTGGTGGAATGCATCTCCCACAGTGAAAATTCACAATCTCCCTTTGATCCTTTGCTGGAATATCTTGTTATGCTGGAACAAAATCATTTTCAAAAACATACAAATTAGGTGGCCACTGATTATTTCGAGGATATGCTACTACTACAATGAAATCCCGGAGGATGGCCAACCCACCTCGACCCGATCTATCACCCCTGAAGTTATTGATCAGGCTCAACCCTGGGCCTATTTTGATGGTTCATCTTGAGACCAGGGTTGTGGGGGGGACTCCTACTCCACCTATTTGATTCCCATTTTTTCCACATTAGCATGGGCCTAGGTGTGGGCATTAATAATTATGTCGAGCTCATCTCGCTTCGTCATCATTTATATTTTGCACTAAACTAAACTGTAGACACTTATAGATCTTTGGGGATTCTAAGATTGTTATAAATTGGTTCAATTGGACATCTACATGCTATGGTCATTCACTCATGAACATTTTGGATGATGCATCGTTTTTAAAATCACAATTTGATCATATTACATGTATACATATTTATAGGGAACGCAAAAAAACTGTGGATCAACTTTCAAAAGAGGCAGTGCATCAACCTAGGGGTGAATGACTGATTTAGGAACAAAGATAGGGACAGGCCTATCAGTACTATCACAGCCCTTACATAGAACAAATGCAGCAAAGGGTCGATAGGCCCTAATTTATCATTGACTTTTTGATGCACCAGATAGCAGAAAATCTACAGCAAAGAATTTTTGAAATTTTATAATATTTTGTTATAACGTTTGCTGAACTTTGAAGGTCCACCCTATATGGGTAATATTTACAGACTTATATACTTTTTGATGACTACGGTCACACTTATAGCATATTACACAGGCATCTACAACATGTAATTTTCCATATATAATAGAAAATTATGAGTTTTCCTTGGGAAAAAAAAATAAAAATGGTACTTTTAATGAAATAATTATTATGATAAATTAAAAAGTGATTATAATCACTAAATAAAGTTTGCATTATGGTATAGTAATTCATTAGAGTGATCTAAGTTAGATCTGAGATTAAATTTATTTGCTACCACTATAACCAAAAATATATTTAACAATATACAAGCTAGATATACCAATAACTTGTGACTTAGTAAGGTTTGAGATATCTCTAGGCACACCAGAGTTCACCTTTATTGTAGAGATTGTCTACCCTTCTCACCTTTTCATAATAAACCAACATATCACGTGTAAGAACTGAACACTAAAAAAACAAATAATATGACCAAACACCTAACCTATATTATGTATTGTTACAATGAAAAAATTAATAAATTGTAAAATACAATTTAATAATGATTCAAATAATTTTTTTATTAAAATATAAAAAAAAAAATCAAAAATCAAATAAAAAGATAAAAAATGCAAATTAAAAAAAAAATTACCAAGTGCATGCAAAACACTTTAAAAGATATTCAATTCAAGGTTTTTAACAAATCATTTGAAATAGTTAAAGGTATATCCAAACAAGACCGCATAGCTAGTGTTTCCCTGTAGCTTAGTTCAATTATTGAATTTTGAAATGTATGAACTAACTATTGTATTTGAACAAGGGCTACTTTGTAGATATTCTTGCTTATTTTAAGTATCCTTAAATTAGAGTAAGAAACAAATAAAACATACATGAATGAATGAATAAAGTGCTTTTAGTAGCCATAAAATATTGCTAATGACCTCAGACTTAATACTTGAACGTTGAAACCAAAATTCTAGAACCATACTTCCAAACAAAAAAATTATTCTACCAAAAGTGGTAAAAAAAATATTGATGTCCAACGTTGAAACCAAAATTCTAGAACCGTACTTCCAAACCAAAAATTGTTTCTAACAAAAGTAGTAAAAAAAATATTGTTATCTTGCATTGGAAATCTGCTAACATATACATATATATAACTTCTCATTAAATTCTATTTTTACACAATATTACATTTGTTCGAATACATCTGAATGTGCTCAAGATAAACATCAGAAATATATATATGAATATACTAAATATGAACAAAAAATATATGTTCTACACAAGTGAAACGGATACTCAAGTAGAGATTTTTATCAAACACAATAAACAAACTAATAAATTAAGAAAATATTGACATTGTAATGTTTTATGTAATAAAAACACAATTACTTTTTTAATTTTAGGTGATATAATTTTTAACAAAATGATGATATATATTTTTTAATAATGTGTTTTTGAATGCATAGTAATTTAAAGATATTTTAATTAATTTTTATTTGATTTTAGGCAAATTTCACTAATGACAATTTGACCATGACTTACATAAGTAGATTCCAATATATTGTAAAAAATATAAAAAAATTCCATTTGCATTAATTATCTTATAACATTTCAAAATGAATAAAGTATTTGGCAAAACTGATATTAAAAATGTCATTTAAACAATATAAAATTATAATTTAACTAACCATTATATCAAGGACTTCGTAAATAAATACGATTGAAATATTTCTCCGTGAGAAATAGATATTTCAAGGTGTATTTCAAGAACCAATGGATTAAAAGTTATGTAATCTAAGTACTGTAAAATAATAATTTAGCTAATTATTACATTTTTTAATAATTTCTATATTTCTCAAAAAGAAATGTATTATTTATTATTTGATAATTTATTTTTTATATGATGTAATTTGTTATTTTATATGATGTAATATGTTATTTGATAGTATATATAACAATTTTATAATTGTATGAAATTGAAATTTAATATAATTTTTAAAATGCAAAACAATTAAATAAAGATTCAAAGATACAAAATAATTAAATACAACAAAAACTAAAAATATAGGGCATATTAAAATTTTCAGTTAAAAAAAATTAATTTCCAAAATATTTAACATGAATTTGGGGAGACACTGAAGCCCATTGCACCTTCTTACTTTTACTTTTAGTGAAAACCTCTGCTCGACAATAGGCAAAATTCACCAAATCCACCATTTAAAGAAACTTGTATTGTTCGCTTAAAAAATCGCTGAGCTTAAAAAATCGCTGAAACCATTTGTAGCATCACCATGAGTAATTATGGACAACTTAATGTTTTCTCGGGAGTGTAACAATGGCTTTGGAATGCCACGCCATGCTCTCCACCTTCAAAAATAACCATGCATCGTTGTCGTCAATACCAGTGAACTTCACCGAACGAACTTAGCACTTCAATAAATAATCCGGGAATGGATGAAAAAGTTTGACAAGTGTTTCTTACCACAAACACGTTATCAACTGCATGAACCAAGTTGGTCGAATGGGCCCTATTCATCGGACTACGTGTGGAAGTTTCCCATTAATGTTTTATTTGGGATAAGTTTCATCCGGAACTGGGACGCCCAATTTTCATCTCCCCGCTAATCAATAAACTCTGTTCATGTTCGTTGAATCTTGATTTGTCTGTCGAATCTTGATTACATTCTCCCGAGAATAGAAGCCGTTGTTGTCCGTTTGTTAAATAAAATCGAATGAAATCATGATGTTGTCAACAAATAAACAAAAAATAAAAATAAAAAATCTCGTGCAATAATTTTCATGGGTTTTAATTGCGTCGAAGAAGTATGTCAGTTTTTTGTAATCAATTAAGATTTTATGTACATTGCCATTAATTTGTCAAAGTACATATTATCATTACAAAATAAGACTCTAACCAATCAGAATGTAGAAAAAATAGATTTAAAAAATAAAATATAAAAATAAATTAATTTTTTTCAAAAGTAAACATGAGATAAAATTATCTAATTTTTTGTAAATTTAAAATTAATGTCAACATCAATATTTTTTGAATACGTTATTACCCTGATGTTGCAGGGAATAATAAAGTAAATCATTAAAAATGTAATCAATTTTCTAAAAGATGCCATGAAGATTGATCGATGTACATGAAAAATAGTGCACAAATATTATAACAAAAATATTCTCAAGTTATTTTTTTCCTTTCATGTGTGATAAATTAATTTATATAATAAATAAATAATAAATGTATATAATATATTATATTTTAAAATAATTAATAAGGGTTTGTTATTAATAAATTTGGATTAGATATCAAAATTTTTACATGGATTTCGAATATAAAAATTATAATAACCAGGGATTGTTTAAGTAATTTCCAAACTCTAGGATTGTTGTTTCATATTACTCTAAAGATATTTACATTGTATATTAGACAAAACAAAATGCCCAAAATAAAGCTAAATTTACATAGTAACATAACAAAATATAGGTGCGGGACATGACATAGAATTTCAAAGCTCCAAACTTAACATCGATTATTTGCATTGGTATCGTTGCTTTTGAGTCGACGGGCTCTTTTCCCTCTGACTACAAAGTCGGGGCCTTCCTCTCCCACAATCTTCAACAAATTACCATTTCCATTGATTTCTAAGGCTACTGGTCTGTCACCAACCACTTAGATTTCCTCTCTGAGATCATCAACCACCTGCTCCATTTCAGCGTCATGACGAAGAAACTTGGCTTCCAGAAAAAAGTTGGAATGACATTCATTGCCTCTCAACCATATCCTCAAGCTTCAAGATGGAGACAAGCAATGCATGTGAACCATCCAACTATCTCTCTAACACCAAACTAGCCTCATTGTTCTCTGAAGGGACGAGGAATCGACCATTACAAAATCGAAGCTAGCACCCAGCTATTTTGTTCACAATCGAAGGAGAAGCCCACAACAACACCAACTTGAGACATGAACTCATTTGTATTATGAGGAATCCAAAGACTCATTATATAGGTGAGGGCCATACCAAACCACGAGTCAAGAATCATCTAAGGATCTATCTCCATTACCCAAAGATTAACAGGATAGAGGAATGACATAAATGGAATGGCATAAGATAACTGTCATAAATTCATTCTTCTACTCGAAGCTCTTAACTCTGCAACCAAGATGACCCAGTTCGGATCCAACCTGTGAGAGAATAAATGGAAAAGACGCCACATTCTCGAAATGTTCAAGGAGGTCAGCCACTTGAGTTCCCATTTAATAAGCCAAGAGAAATATTTGTGAGACTAGAAGTAGGGATTTCGCCAGAGATCGGTTCTCGGATTTTCTACCACTTTGTGAAAAGGAGACCAGAGAACAAACCACGTAACTGGCTCAATAATGGGATTGAGCTACATTGTGTCCCTATTCCTATGAAGGGAATTTAACCAATACTCTAACACATAAATAAAAGGCGCAGAGTTGTCCCTAACCATCCTTTCATGATTTGTGAAAGTCATTGTTACTATGGAATTCGAAATATACATACATTATTATCCATTTCAAGTCTATCTTGTTCCATGGTAGAGCCTTTTTTGGCTAGCTCGTCAATTCCAGTATTCAAATGTCTAAGGATATGATAGAATTCCGGTTTTTAAATTTAGAGACAAAGTTAAGCACTCTTAAATTCATACGAGGAGACGCAGAGCTTATTAATTATCTGGCCTTCGCCATTTGTCGAATGACGATCATCGAATCTCCAAAAACTATGAGTCTTGGAATTTCTTTTCTATGGCCACCTCCAATCCTTTCCATAATGCAAAGAATCTTGCCCATATGGTTAGTTGTAAGTCCTAAACCCCATGCAAATTGAGACACTATTTTTCTATTGGCACTGAAAAAGGACTCATGACTCCCTCGTACATAATAAATTTGTTAATATAATTTGAAATAGATAATTTTTTGAAAAAATAATTTTGATAATGTTTTTAAGTGCAATTTGTTAGATTTCTATTATACTTTCTAAAAATAATATATATTATAATTACCCCATTAATAATTTCAATTATTATTATAATTTATACATTTCTAAAAAAATATTAAAATATTATTATT